>KZ652535.1:103569-113913 GCA_001010745.2 Gerris buenoi | reverse complement strand
ATATATATATATATATATATAAATTTTATTTACTTATATGAAAGGAGTTATATATAAGAAAGAAAAGAGAGGGTTTTTAAGGTTGTTAGGCATTATTAAACATATTATAATAAAACGCGTGTTAGGTGAATATATAATGAGATGGTGTTAATAAAATTCTATTAGGAGTGTGTGTAGATATAAGGAGGTGATATGTCGTGAAGGTGGTGGCTCTAGTGTGGTTTATCACTACCAGAGTGCTCTGAGGTCGCTCCCAGGACCTCCGTGTCCTGCAGTCTTGTAACACGAGTCCTTAAACTTGTTTTTACAACAAAGAGGGGGCGCTCAACCAGTAGTTTATAGTTTCAACTTTAGACTCTGTCATAATTGCCTTTGATTCATAACACTTAGATTCCAATAATTCTTATAAAACCCCTACCTTCACGTCTTATCTTCTTTTCTTTATTTATTTATTTTTTATCCTTTTTTCAAAAGGATAAATTATTGTGGTAAGGATGTAATTTTTATTGAAATCTTATGTTAGGCCCGCGGTAACGGGCAGAATAATAAATATGGTTTAGAAAAAGAGCTGCTAATAATATGGTGTAGAACTAACTTTTTGCAAATTTCCTAAAAGAAGCCATAATATAGATGAATCAGGACGCGCGACTTTCTGCTAGCTGTGAACCCACCATATGCAGTTACGAGTATCTCCGTTGACTCTAGAAATTTTAGATAAAAAAATAATAAGAACAATTGGTAAAAAATTCAGATATAAAATAAAAATTATTTGAATATTTTAAATGTATGTGACCCCATAGACAAGCGATTTTACATTTAGTTATATTATGTCACTATTGTCTCATCTTGATTAAAAAATATGACCTTAAAAAAAATAAATTTAGAACTTTGTTTATCCAGAGGTACTAAATTAATTATAGATGTAACATGGCTACTATAGATCCTACTCCAATACTCATGTAAAATGAACTTTGTGGGTAAATTATCCTTTATATACTCGAGTAGTGTCCCGATGACGGGCGACGGCGACGGCGACGAACTCACCTCTAAATGATTTATAACGTTAAAAATCGATGTGCCATAAGCTGGGATTGAACCAGTGACCTCCTGTGCGTCAGTCGGAAACGCTAGCCATTACGTCATGCCATTGTAATGAAACTCCCTGCATAAAACTAACTATTTAAACAGTAAATATCTATTTAAATATGTATTTTAATTGTAACTTTTTTTAACCATATTTATTCTGCCCGTTACCGCGGGCCTAACGGCTAGTAAAAATAAAAATATATAACATTCGAAGCATTATAAATAAAATATTGATTATTTTATGTGTGCCCTTTTTTAAGGTTTGTTTATACCTCATTATATTTTTGAAAAGTTAAGTTTTTTGACAGAAGAATTATTATAAGTACCTATACACATTTATTTGATTTTAAATAATAAAATATAAGATTGGTAACACTTAGTTATATAAATCGTTATTTATATGAGCTATGTATTATTATGAACAGTAAATTTATACCTAATTAGGTATATTAAATTTAATATTCTGAAAAAGGTTAATAGCTGAAACGTGCTTCTGGTAAAATATCTATTTATATATTAAATTAAAAATAACGCTTAAATTAATTTAAGCGTTGGACGACCGTGCTTATCTAGCATTTTGCGTTTCACTTTAAATATATGACCAAATCTATATTGAAACCTTAAATGCTATATTAAATAGAACAAGAGAAATACTAATAATTCGGTAAAATAACGACCGGAAAACTAACGGCGAATTTCAGCGGAAATCCAAGCTTATTAGTGTATTTATTGTCATAGTGTCATTAGGTCTAGAGTTAGATTTATTTGTTCTTTGACTGCGTAAATACTATTTTCTTTGCTAAATGGAGGTGAACAAAGCTTAACCTAGATTTCAGTAAAAGTTGTTGACTGTTCTAATTCTTTTATCATTTACTAGCCGTTAGGCCCGCGGTAACGGGCAGAATAATAAATATGGTTTAGAAAAAGAGCTGAGAGATAATTAGTTATAATTGAAATAGATATTTAAAGAGATATTTACTGTTTAAATAGTAAGTTTTANAATGGCAGGACTTGTTTTCTTGACGTTTGTGAGCGGGCTTTGAATAGTTACTAAAGCGTGGCCAACCTTCTCCATCTTAAATGAAAAAAAAGAGTTTTGTTATGTTGGTACCCTGGTCTAAGGGACACAACCTCTCGGCAAAAGTTGGCTTCAGCCTTTTATTAGTATTTGCTTAGGATTTCGATTCTATGCTCCTTCTATATATAGTATTATTCTAAGATCGTAAACATGGCTCATGTGAAAACAAATAAAATAATTTGCGGATTTTTTTCGAACTAACTTTCCATACAGCAAAATTTGCTGAAAACTAATTAAATTCTGCTGAAAGATGGCTAAAAGTATTAAAATAATGCACTGTCATCGTGTTCTGAGCTATTCTAGAAGTTTCAAATGTCTAGCTACTCGGGAAGTTAGTTATAAATCGATTGCAAGATTTGTACCGGGCAAACAAGAAACTAAGTTAATAAAAACGTAGTAATATAGGGATGGTTAGTTAGGAAATAATTAATTATTAGTATAAATAATCGCTAGTCGCTAGTTTAGCAAATTTCAAGGCCACTGCCTCCTTATCTGGGGTGGTTTGATAAGGACTCATCCAGGAATTTCCGGTATGGGGATAAATATGGTTCACTGACAAAATGAACATTAAGATCATTATGGAAGGTGAGGTTGGATACGTAAAAAGAAGCAAGATTTTGGATTGAAGAGTTTGAATCTAACGAGAGTTGGAAGGATTAGTGCTACCCCAAACCTCCAAACCGTAGGTCCGGTCCAAGCTGGTTTTAAAACTGTGCTGTAGAAGTTTATTGTTCAGAGTAATTTTGAATCTTCGATCTAGAAGACGAAGCAGCAACTTGTAGCGTCTTGAGTTGTCAGTACGTTTTGTGATAGTGAGTCGTCGATCAAGGTGAAGGCCAAGGTAACCGACAGTGATAGATTAGGAAGAAGAATTTGGGTAAGAATTACTGGAGGACTGAAGGACTGTGCAGTTATCCCATATTTTGATATCACAGGTTTACCTGAAGAAATTACCTGTCACCTAGAATTGTGCAAGCTTCCAAGTTACATTACTGTCCAAAGTATGAGGGAATATCCCTTATTAGGGTTTCGTTGGCGAAACCAAAAAAATAAACCCTTATAGTTTCGTTCCTGTGTCTGGTGTCTGTCTGTCGGTTCCAATAACTTTTAAATCAAAAGAGATAAAAACATGAAACTTTCCAATATTAAAGATCAATTTGACGGGCACATAGGAAAAGTATAGTGAACTCAAAATTATCAGCTGTTCAAATTCAAAATGGCGGATAATCGACGTCAAGCGAAAAAAAATATTTGTTTTAAATTTTGAGTGGGGAGTGGGGCATCAAATGAGAGGCATGAAGAGTAGATTTCAACAATGTATAACACTTTTGGAAAAAATTTTCCACGCCATTTCGTCAAAAAACATCAATATTTTGCGTGTAATTAAAAAAAAAAAAAAAATGATAATAGTTTGTAAAAGTACGAAATAGGACGCCAGGAAGCTACGTGCAACATTATTAATTTAGCTATTAATTTTATCATTAATGGCAGACAATTAATTCGTAAATATTTTAACAGAAATATTTAACAGGTTTAAGTACAAAAGATGTTATGATAATGATGATGTTATATATTTGGTGATGTTATGATGTTATATAAATGTTCATATATTTGGTATACAGTTCATGAGAATTTAGCTATTAATAATGAAAATTTAGGTAAAATTATGACAAAAATGGACCTATTAATTCTTACCTCACTTGAATTTAAAATTTAGTTATAATATTATTCAACGAAATAAAATTAAACACAAAAACATAATATTTAGTTAGTAACCTTTTTAAAAATATATTTAAAAAACAAAGTGTAAAGTATAAATTAACTCTTTTTTTATATAAATATAATATTTACGTAACACAGTGTTACCTTATCTAATATTAATTCGAATAAAATAATATACCTATGGTAATAATTCCTTCTTTATATAATTATACTAAATGGAGGGAAAAAAATAATAAAATAATATTAAGTTTAAATAGGAATCAAATAAACTATACATCATATTAAAAAACTAATTAATTTTAAAATACTTTTATATAAGAAAAAAGGTTATTATATTGGATGCAAGGTGTTAAACAGGTATCAAACATTGATAAATAACAAAATAAATAACTTCTCTCTCGCGAGAGAAGTTATTTATTTTTTATTTTTGTTAATAGTGGTTTTTTTATTATTTATATTTATTATATTGTAATTTGTTATATTAAAGTGAAAAGAAAAAAACAAAGTCGTGAAGGATATAAATTGAAATTTCGTTTAAATGTAATTTGACTTTTTTGTTATAAAAATGCCTCATTAAAAGAAATATCAGCAGGGTTCCCTTTTATATTCTATATTTCTTAGCTTAACTTGCCTCCTGCATGTTCTTTGGCTTATTTTTAACTTTCATGTCATATATATATATATATATATATATAGTAAAATGAATGTTACATGAAAGAGCTAAGCGCGGCGGACAAAGTGGATAGTTCATCACGAAGGGAGAGGACTTACACTTCATAAAGATTTAAAACAGAAAAATCACAGTATTATTAATTATATTTAATAATAAATAAATTTCTATTAAAAATAAAACTAATATATAAAACAGGTTGAAAAGTTTCGTACCTGGAGTTGGGGGATATAAAAGAATTTTTCCTTGTTAAACTGACTGTGAGTGATATTAGGGATTTGATAAGGGCAAGTAATGTTTAATCAGTTAACAGGACATCTGTTAAACTGGATGTGAGCAAGGAGTAATATGAAGCAGGGATGCTGTGCAGTGTGAAGATAATCTCAGGTTTTATGTAGTTAATTCAGGAGCAGAGAATTCTGTTTCTGTATGAGCCTCATTTATCTTAACTCATTCCAAGATGCTCATTCCTAACCGCATTCTTCCTTTATACCATTCAAATAACTAAACCGGTCCACTTATCTTTAATAATAATAATAATAATAAATTAACACTTAAGTAATCTTCCAAATAAGCCAAATAAGGAAGTAAAACGCCAAAATTTCATGGAGAAAAATTGAGTCGTAGATATGCCTTTTGGCATTAAAACCACATATCTACATTTCAATGGTTTTCCACGAAGTGGAGAAAATCAGTATAAATTTGTCAAATTGATAAAGTAGACGGATCTTAAGGTGTGAAATTAGCGGCCCATCCACTGTCGATCTTTCCGTAAGGAAAGCCGATTCCGTCAAGAAAGAGTGTTAGTGTATGGGGTTCAAGAGGAAAGAACGGCAGGATTATAATCTTGCAAGATAATCCCGTCGCGCCATCCTCTCCATTCTTGTCAGCTGACAAGTTTCATGTGAATGGGATAGAGATATTTCTTTCATTGTGTTTATGGCATCAAACGAAGGGATTGTAGTCACACGACAAGTCTGCAGGATGGAATGAGCGGATTGTCTCACAGGAAAGAGTGCAGGAAAGTAGTTGTGTGGATGATAATGGACATGATTATCAATCATGCCGTGCTTTCCTTCGCGATTAAGAAAAAAAAGTCTGTCGAGAAAGAACGACAATGGATGGGGCGCTATTATGAAGTATTTATCCATTTTGATTACCACTTGGTCCGCTAGGAGCTCTGATATAACTTTATATAATATTTAGAACTTATATCCAGGGACCGCGGAACTTATATCAGAGGGGGGGATTCTGATATGTGTATTGCGGGTTTAGCATTTTGCTAATATTAACAGTTTTTTTTTTTTTTTTTAATTTCAAGCACCGTAAAAATATTTCTTTAAAGGGGAGAGGACGAAATACAGAAGACTAATGACCAGTTTGGAGATGAATGCTCTTGTAGGATTTTGAGTTTGTGTATAAAGGCAACATTTTCTAAGGAAAAGCAAAATTAATTTTGTAATAATAAAACAATAAAACACCCAAATAAAGCAATACTTAATTAGGTTTTCAAAAAAGCATAATAAACATCACTTACATAGTACCTTTTAAATTTGAAAAGTGGTGGAAAATGCTCTGGTGGTGACCATTTGCTCAATATCAAATTAATTATTACAAATCTGCAAGTTTCAAAATAAACGAAAAATAACTGAACACTATAAAATATATGTTTCTTTTTTTAAAAATAGTCACCCAAAAACATCACGAAGGTTTAAATGGGCCAACTATATAATAGTTCACTAAGAATAAAACAATATTAGTAAAATATGTTATAAATATATCAAAATAAATTAGTTAAGAATATTATATATTTGAATCGTGTAAAAAATATTTTCATAAAAATATCCCTTAAAAAAGTTGATATTAGATAATAAGGCCCAACATTGATGTATTGTAATGCTTAGTATCTCAGGTATAACCTCGAATCTCCTTATCATTCTTATCAGTTATATTTGAATTGATGTATTGTACAGCGTAGTATCTCATGTATAACCTTTGAATCTCCTTATCATTCTGATGGTTATTTTTTCAAAGATGTATTGTAAAGCTTAGTATCTAAGGTATAACCTTGAATCTCCTTATCATTCTTATCAGTTATTTTTTCAAAGATGTATTGTAAAGCTTAGTATCTAAGGTATAACCTTGAATCTCCTTATCATTCTTATCAGTTATTTTTTCAAAGATGTATTGTAAAGCTTAGTATCTAAGGTATAACCTTGAATCTCCTTATCATTCTTATCAGTTATTTTTTCAAAGATGTATTGTAAAGCTTAGTATCTAAGGTATAACCTTGAATCTCCTTATCATTCTTATCAGTTATTTTTTCAAAGATGTATTGTAAAGCTTAGTATCTAAGGTATAACCTTGAATCTCCTTATCATTCTTATCAGTTATTTTTTCAAAGATGTATTGTAAAGCTTAGTATCTAAGGTATAACCTTGAATCTCCTTATCATTCTTATCAGTTATTTTTTCAAAGATGTATTGTAAAGCTTAGTATCTAAGGTATAACCTTGAATCTCCTTATCATTCTTATCAGTTATTTTTTCAAAGATGTATTGTAAAGCTTAGTATCTAAGGTATAACCTTGAATCTCCTTATCATTCTTATCAGTTATTTTTTCAAAGATGTATTGTAAAGCTTAGTATCTAAGGTATAACCTTGAATCTCCTTATCATTCTTATCAGTTATTTTGGTACTCTTATAGAAAAGGGCCCCCCTTTTTGGGGCCCCTTTTCTATAATAGATCATATAGGGTAGCATTATAGTAAAAGGCCCCCCTTATTAAAACAAACAATAACTCATCCCCTAACGGGACAGAATGTTGAAAGATGGGGTTTTGGGTGGGGAGGTTATTATAATGAAGAAAAGAAGGAAGGGACACCTTTTCTATAAGAGGTCATAGAGGGCAACATTATAGAAAATGGCCCCCATTCAATTTAGGGGGGCCTTTTTCTATAAGAGGTCATAGAGGGCAGCATTATAGAAAATGGCCCCCATTCAATATTGGATAAAAGCATAAGGGGGGTGGGGGAGCCTATTCTATAAGAGGTCATAGAGGGCAACATTATAGAAAAAGGCCCCCAATCAATTTAGGGGGGCCTTTTTCTATAAGAGGTCATAGAGAGCAGCATTATAGAAAATGGCCCCCCATTCAATATTGGATAAAGGCATAAGGGGGGCCTTATTCTATAAGAGTCATAGAGGGCAGCATTATAGAAAATGGCCCCCATTTAATATTGGATAAAAGCATAAGGGGGGCCCTATTCTATAAGAGGTCATATAGGGTAGCAGTATAAAAATGGTCCCCATTTAATAAAAAGCATATAATAGCAGTTCATAATGGCAAGGAAGGTTTCTTAGTGTAATTTTTATTGTATTTTTCTAAATTTAATGTTTTGTAAAGTATGAAGAGGGTTTTTTTTAATTAATTTATAAAGTGACAAATCTGTCAAATTAAAAATCAAAATTTGAAGTGGAAAATTATTCATGCTAAAAAAATGGAAAGGTTGAGAGGTATGGCTAACAAGAAGAATCGTGTCTAGCTATTTGCCGCACATCCTTTTGTTTCAAGAAATCATAAATGACGAGAGACTATAATATGAACTATGGACCAACATAAAACATTGGAAACCGCCGTATTAAATTATAAAGAACAACCACAGAAGGATTTTGATTGGTAGATATATTTATGGTAAATATGCTCTTGAACACTCACCTTATTTAATTGTCCGATTGACTACCTTAGGCTAACTATACTTATTAAGAGATTCATTCTTATGTGCTCTGGGACAAAGGAATACCACACTTTTATATAAAAAAAGTGATTATAAGCGGTTAGACTAAGGTATATAAACTAATATAGTATATAGTCTAATGTATTTTAGGACAAAGGAATGTCACACTTTTGTGTATATAATATAAGTGTGATATTCCATGCCCCAAAGCACATTAGACTTAATATTTCTTTGTGTTAATTTGTAGTTAGTCTAAGGGATATAAACTCTACTTTACTTATTCCTCTGTCTAAATAAGTATTACGACAAAGGGCTATTTTGTCTAATGAACATTGGGACAAAGGAATATCACACTTTTGTACATAAAAGTTGTCCTAATAAATATTTTGTGTGAAATGGTTATTATGTGCTGGAATTAAAAAAAAAAAACAACTTTTGTTTATTCCAAGTGAATCCCCCGGCCTTATAAACCCCCCGTTTCCCAACATTTCCCTATCTAAGGTATAACCTTGAATCTCCTTATCATTCTTATCAGTTATTTTTTCAAAGATGTATTGTAAAGCTTAGTATCGAAGGTATAACCTTGAATCTCCTTATAATTTCAGACAAAGAGTCCGTCGGCTTGTTGTGCCGAACAGTAGTAGAATGTAAATTAAATAGAAGGTTTCAGAGCATCAGTGAAAAATATTGAACAAACAATAATCATTTATCAAATATTATTTCATTCTAGTTAAAAATTAATATAAATTTAGGTGGACCCCCCGCAGAGTTTATTATCTAAACTATTTTATTGTACTAATAAAAGAAATAAACATAATTACAAACCATCTCAGTCACACACACGCTTACTTTCTACAATCAAATAAATAACCCCTTTAATTGTTTATTAAACAACAAATTAAAATTATTATTAATCAACCCAACACGCACACTGACACATTACTAGTGTTTACATAATGTGTGTGTGTAGAGATGCATTAAAATATAATATGTATGTATATATGTACATCAATAAATAATAAAAACGTGGTCCATTAGGTTTTATAATTGTACAATTTATAGCCTTTCCGTGTTAAAAAGTTTTTATACATTTTTGTGTTATTCTCCTTATCATTCTTATCAGTTATTTTTTCAAAGATGTATTGTAAAGCTTAGTATCGAAGGTATAACCTTGAATCTCCTTATAATTCTTATCAGTTAATGATGATGTTATATATTTGGTGATGTTATGATGTTATATAAATGTTCATATATTTGGTATACAGTTCATGAGAATTTAGCTATTAATAATGAAAATTTAGGTAAAATTATGACAAAAATGGACCTATTAATTCTTACCTCACTTGAATTTAAAATTTAGTTATAATATTATTCAACGAAATAAAATTAAACACAAAAACATAATATTTAGTTAGTAACCTTTTTAAAAATATATTTAAAAAACAAAGTGTAAAGAATAAATTAACTCTTTTTTTATATAAATATAATATTTACGTAACACAGTGTTACCTTATCTAATATTAATTCGAATAAAATAATATACCTATGGTAATAATTCCTTCTTTATATAATTATACTAAATGGAGGGAAAAAAATAATAAAATAATATTAAGTTTAAATAGGAATCAAATAAACTATACATCATATTAAAAAACTAATTAATTTTAAAATACTTTTATATAAGAAAAAAGGTTATTATATTGGATGCAAGGTGTTAAACAGGTATCAAACATTGATAAATAACAAAATAAATAACTTCTCTCTCGCGAGAGAAGTTATTTATTTTTTATTTTTGTTAATAGTGGTTTTTTTATTATTTATATTTATTATATTGTAATTTGTTATATTAAAGTGAAAAGAAAAAAACAAAGTCGTGAAGGATATAAATTGAAATTTCGTTTAAATGTAATTTGACTTTTTTGTTATAAAAATGCCTCATTAAAAGAAATATCAGCAGGGTTCCCTTTTATATTCTATATTTCTTAGCTTAACTTGCCTCCTGCATGTTCTTTGGCTTATTTTTAACTTTCATGTCATATATATATATATATA
>KZ652535.1:62946-79373 GCA_001010745.2 Gerris buenoi | reverse complement strand
GAGCCTAAAATAACCATTTAATAATTATTGACTACAAATGCTGAATTAAATTGGTGAGCGTAGCGATCCTTCTTTAATAATTATTAAATAACGATTATATTATATAAATACTGTATAAACAGGCGAGCACAGTGAGCCTTGCATTAATTGTATTACATATTGATTACGTACTAATGCTGTTTTAATAAAGCTATTTGTAGTAAATATTTTCTACATATGCTGAAGCATCTACATATACTGAGCTCGCCAACAGGCGAGCAAGCGAGCCTGCGAGAATATTATTAAATAATAGTACATTACGCGTCGAGTGTGGAAAGTAGCATTTTGCATGCGAGTGTGGAGTTTACACCCGAGCGACAGCGAGGGTAGTAAAAACGACACGAGCAATGCAAAATGCCGTTTTCGCACAAGTAGCGTACCGTACTTTATCTACGATTGTTAGATTCTAATAATAAATGCAGAAAAAAATAAACTCCCTGTATGTAAGCTCGTATTTCAGTATTTCTCTTTTGATAAAGATGACATCAATTTGTTAGTTGTATTTTGTGCCGAATTAATTATTTCNTTTAAATACTGTAAATTTTAATACTGTAAAATCTTTAATTTTATTAAATAATTATTACGCACAAATACCATATAAACAGGCGAGCTTAGCGAGACTTCGTTAACCATTTCATAAATTTTGACTACAAATGCCGAAACAAAAAGGCGAGCGCAGCGAGCCATATATGAATACCGCCGTAAACACTGTAAAAACAGGCGAGTGTAGCGAGCCTACAATAACTATTCAATAAATATTGTCTACAAATGCCGAAACAAATAGGCGAGCGCAGCAATGCACTTTCTTTGGTTAATGTGTTACATATTGGTGTTTGTTTGGNTAAGTGATAACTTAAGATTTAAGGGTTGAACTTGGATCCTCAGAACCAGGAATATGGGTCTCAAAAAGTGGTTCATTATGCTCTCCCCCGATATTAAACCTCCCAAGCGGCAGTTTTATGAAACAATATCGATATCTCGATAAAAACTCGAAATTTATCTGATATCAGCTGATAGGAATATGTGATGTTTAAGATATGTGTTTTCTTAAGATATTTAATATTTTTATATTTAATACAGTTTTCTTTATAAAAACGTACCTTAATGTTAGTTGTTAACCTTATTAATTACCTAAAGGTAGTAGTAGTAGTTTTATTAAATATTAATTATGAAATTACACTACTACGATGCTAAACTATTTATACATGGCGGAGGGCGGGGTTAGAAAAGAGACAAAATTAAAATATATACTGTCCTTACTACTTGTACATAGCGAAGTTAAGGCAAAATTAAAACTACAGAATTTTATTTATTTATTTATTTAATCAATTTAAATTAGTTATAACTAAACACAGTAATGATATAAAATAAATATGTATTGAATATTGAGATTATTAAAATTGAAAATGAAATTAAAACCCTCTGACTACCTCTTAACCAGTTCTTAATTGTTTATAAATATATTTGTATTTTGCCATTTTATTTTTAGGGTTTTGTAGATACTTCTCAAAACCCTTATGCCGAGGGTAATGTGTCCGTCAGTCCGTCGCTTATTTTTCAAAAATGTTGAGTTGGGTATCAAATGAAAGCTGCTGAAGAGTAGGACACAAATATATATTTGCTTTTTTAAAGTTTGCATTCCTTATTGGTTTATTACTGATAAAAAACATTGTGACCCCCCGGGGAATCGAACCCGGACTCTTGAGATCGAAAATCAGAAATCATAATTACATAATGGGTATGCTTACTCATCTACAAAACCCTAAAAAGTACTTGGACGCAAGTACTTCTCTGTGATTTTTTTGTTTAACCTCAAGGTTAATTTAAAAGTCAAACTAGGACTACCTCCTGCGAGTACCTACTGCCCTGGTACCAGTGGAACTTTTTTCGGCTCTGCGAAGCGCGGTAGGGGAGGCCCCTACAGCTGGAGACTGGTTTGCAGACCTCCTATAGCTTTCTAACTCTCTGTTACACTTTTCTGAGTTTTGAAGTAACATAACGCTTTTTTAGTTCCATAGCCTAAACATGAAATGTCAAAAATCACTGGGAAATACTTGGGTCCAAGTACTTTTTAGGGTTTCGTAGATGATTAAGCATAACCTTTATATAATTATGATTTTTTTTTCATCGACACTGGTTCGATCCCCAGGGGGATCACAATATTTTTTAAAGGTAATGACGACAAGATAAATGAAATAATTTTTTCAGGAAATTTTCATCGTCCCACACTAAGGTATAACCATAAATATTTCAAAATTTTAGGTCCAGTTAATGGTTGGGGGGGGGGGGGGGGGGGTATATTTTGACTTAAAAAACCAACAAAGAATGCAACATTTAAAAAAGCATATATATTTGTATCCTACTGTTCAGCAGCTATCATCTGATACCCCACTCAAAATTAAAAAAAAATGTTGGGTGCACTTCAATTTTTATCGCACAAAATTGGCTAATTTTAAATTTATAGATAATCTACATAAGTAGGTTCAATTGTACTGGATCGGTACTCTAATCCATGCAGTCGCGATTAAAGAAAGCGGAATCTAAGTGATAACTTAAGATTTAAGGGTTGAACTTGGATCCTCAGAACCAGGAATATGGGTCTCAAAAAGTGGTTCATTATGCTCTCCCCCGATATTAAACCTCCCAAGCGGCAGTTTTATGAAACAATATCGATATCTCGATAAAAACTCGAAATTTATCTGATATCAGCTGATAGGAATATGTGATGTTTAAGATATGTGTTTTCTTAAGATATTTAATATTTTTATATTTAATACAGTTTTCTTTATAAAAACGTACCTTAATGTTAGTTGTTAACCTTATTAATTACCTAAAGGTAGTAGTAGTAGTAGTAGTAGTAGTTTAGTACTTCCTACTAGAACGGGTAGGACGAACCACATGTTCGAACCTTGCAATTAGGCCCTTTGTACGCCCCGCGGTAGAGAGTTGCAACCACTTCACACATCATACATATGTACATTGTACCGCCGAAGCGAGTATGATGTGATCAATAGTGAGCCATATAAATCAGAATGTCACGCCGAGGAATTGAACCTCATCTCGTTCCACTCAATGATTCAGTGATGGCCGAGCAGAGGTGGTTTAACCGCCGCGGCTACGATACCTCTCTATTACCTAAAGGTAGTAACGTCGTCAATAAACGTGCAACAGTTCCTAAATAACCAATAGTAATCTTCTTTAAGTGGGTTATCAAATAAATGCTACTGATAAGGATTTGTTGACAAGCGTCTGTGGGGACGGAAGGACAAGATATAGACCAATAAGGCAAGGACCAGTGACCACGTGATCACTTTAGTTTGGATTGAGTTGGTTTAGGAGATTTAGTATCGGAGGAGAGAATTATGAACCACTTTTCAAATCGGATTGTTACCTCTACCCCTTCCTTGCTCCTGAGCTTGGGACGTCTAAATTTATTATTTGTTTAGTTGGTACAATAATAATTATGGAGAGGTAAGGTTATACATGTGCTCGGTTGGGTGATCTCGTTGTACGCACACTGCTCTGTAATTACTCTTTCATCTTGCAGTATATTTCCTTTTTTTACATTAATTTTGCCCTGCAACATTACACTGTGCTTGTGTTTATCGTACGTCGTGTGTCCCACTACCGTCTGGTTCCGCTTGTTTACTTTTCTTATTTCTTGTTCCGCAGCAAACTCCACGAGGTCGCTGCATCAGTCTCTTATCTCGTCTTGAGTGAAGGACCTCGTTTAGAACTTTATTTCTCTTCTAATAGCGCCTGCGCGAACTAAACAGCAGTGTTTTCCAGTATTATTAGTAAATATTTTTAATTATTCGTTGCAAAAATGTATTGTGTTTTCTTTCACAGATTATATTAGTTCTATTTTTCTGAAAAGTTATATATTTCATCTCTAGGAAAAAAAGAAAAAAGTGTACAAAGGTAATATCAATTTTTTGTTGTATTTTCTTTAGTGAAGATTTTAAGATGTGTTTTGTATCCAAATATAAACTTATCTTGCTCAAATGGTTCAAAACTCCAAAATTATTTAAAATGATTTTTTTTTTTTTAAAACGCAAGCTTTTATTCGTATTCTCCTCAGCATCCGTTTTATTTGATACCCATATCATAGGCGTGCTTAAAAGTAACTAGTCCGCCATCTTGGGCTGCCCACCATAATGGATGTAGAGTGATTTAGCTAACCATGCTTTGTCATCCAAACTAAACGTGTTNCGCACACTGCTCTGTAATTACTCTTTCATCTTGCAGTATATTTCCTTTTTTTACATTAATTTTGCCCTGCAACATTACACTGTGCTTGTGTTTATCGTACGTCGTGTGTCCCACTACCGTCTGGTTCCGCTTGTTTACTTTTCTTATTTCTTGTTCCGCAGCAAACTCCACGAGGTCGCTGCATCAGTCTCTTATCTCGTCTTGAGTGAAGGACCTCGTTTAGAACTTTATTTCTCTTCTAATAGCGCCTGCGCGAACTAAACAGCAGTGTTTTCCAGTATTATTAGTAAATATTTTTAATTATTCGTTGCAAAAATGTATTGTGTTTTCTTTCACAGATTATATTAGTTCTATTTTTCTGAAAAGTTATATATTTCATCTCTAGGAAAAAAAGAAAAAAGTGTACAAAGGTAATATCAATTTTTTGTTGTATTTTCTTTAGTGAAGATTTTAAGATGTGTTTTGTATCCAAATATAAACTTATCTTGCTCAAATGGTTCAAAACTCCAAAATTATTTAAAATGATTTTTTTTTTTTTAAAACGCAAGCTTTTATTCGTATTCTCCTCAGCATCCGTTTTATTTGATACCCATATCATAGGCGTGCTTAAAAGTAACTAGTCCGCCATCTTGGGCTGCCCGCCATAATGGATGTAGAGTGATTTAGCTAACCATGCTTTGTCATCCAAACTAAACGTGTTTGCAAAATTTTAATTCAATCGGTTGAGGATAACTGCTTTAAAATTCAGTTGCAAGATTTGACAGGAACACGAACATACATACAAACATTGCAAGTAAAAAATAAAGGCTTGTAAAATTAATAACCACCAGCGTTATGAAAATGTAGAATGCTTTTTTTTTTTTTTTTTTTTTTTTTTTTAAGTTAAGTTAAGTTAATAACTTTCTCTATTACTAATAAGTTCTACTCAATATTTTTCGATGAAACCAAGCCTACAACATTTGTCACATTTTAGTGCACACCAATGTATAAAAAAAATAATGGATTGCGCCCATAAAGTCGGAATGGTGGCGGCATCAGTTATAAAAAGTCATGAAAAAGTTAAAGTTGCCGGATTCGGTGTTTGTAATATTTAAAATTATTAGTACCCTACATTTTTGCAATTCTGAGCAGTGTAAAGACAGAACTTTAATTTTATATAAATAGATTATTGTACTACTGTATCGTCTACATGACCAAGTAGTTTAACACCCATATAAAACAATAAATAGATATACTTTCATTATAACCAACTTAAAAAATAATTTCCTAAACTTTGTCGAAATTATTAATTGATTATTATTATTTTCAGTATCAAGAGAAAGTAAATGAGATGATAGCGGAAGGAATTATTATATTACTTACAGTCAGCTCTGGAAACATTTCAATATTAGTGTCAGCACAAATAAATCAACCAAACATTGCTTCAGTCAATCTCAACCAACCAACCAAGGTAAACTAACAAGTCAATTCTAAAAGGCTTAAATCATTAGTAACTACGAAATAAGACATGAGGTAGCTATATGCAACACTAATTGGCAAACTATATGTTCTTAATTTTTTTTACTATGTACCTATTTCTTGCTTTAGTGATAAAGTTTCAGAAAATTCCTTATTGCCTCTTCATACTAAAATAAATGAGTTAATAGTAGCGTTTCTGAAGAGCTGGCTGAAATTACGTTAGTGACGGGACTTGGTTAAAAATTTGTATATTACCGCCATCTTAAAACCTAAATTTGACCCACTTATCGACAACCTAGAAGATATAACTTCCCTACATTATGAATTCATAATGACATTGAAATAATCTAATAAGTATTGGATAATTGTTTAACAAATTATTACTTAAATAATTAATGAATTTGTTTGCCTCCAAATCTGGTAACCTAAATTTGGCCCATTTTCCGACAACTTCAAAAGCTGAAACCTTGTCAAGACTGTGTAAGGCTGATGACTGATGATGATGACAATGCAAGAACGTTGAGTTTACCATAAGGACACTTTTTAGGGTTTCGAGGTCGTCCTTGAAACCCTTATGCTTTTGGTAGTGCGTCCGTCCGTCCGTCCGTCGCAACTTGGATTATATATCGCAACCTACTGACGCTATTGACTTGAAATTTGGTATATAAGTTAAACTTTTTTGCCCAAAAACAGAAAACCTATTGCGAACTTTAACACTCCAAATTTCTGCGATCTGCGATCAATTGCGATCACCGCGCAATATTTTACATTATTGTAATTTTCAAGTTGGGTATCATTTCAAAGGTATTGAAATGTAGATTACAAATATGTATCGCATTTTCAAAATGGCGGCCATTTTACCCCCCAAAAAATTCAAACAAACCCAATATTTAACCCCCTGCACTACCCCATTAGAATAGGTCCTAAAATAAGGCAAAAAATACATAAATATAAATCTCTGTAGTCCAATAAAATTTCCAGGAGTTGATTTAAAAAAAGTAAAATTTTAGAATTTTTAGGGGGGCGTAACTAGGGGGCCCCAAAATTTTTGTGATTTGAAAAATCGAAGTTGGGTATCATTTGAAAGGTATTGAAATTTGGTTCACAAAAATATATTTTGTTTCCAAATTGGTGGCCATTTTACCCCCCTAAAAATTAAAACAAAACGCAAAAAAAAATGTCCCCCCCCCCGCTAGCCCAATAGGACAGGTCCTAAAAATAAGGCAAAGACACAAAAATATGCGTCTCTGTGGTCCAATGATATTTCCGGAAGTCATATAAAAAAGTCAATTTTTAAAAATTTTAGGGGGTGCGAAACTAGGGGGCCCAAAATTTTTGTGTTTTGAAAAATCGAAGTTGGGTATCATTTAAAAGGTATTTAAATTTGGTTCACAAAATATATCGTTTCTTCAAATTGGCTGCCATTTTACCCCTAAAAGAATTCAATAAGCGCATACCGAAGATAGTAAAGAATAATAATATATGCACATTTTGATTTTTAAAAGTTAACAATAGATGTTTTTGTTTAAAAAAATATATAATAATAATTAATTCTTATGACCGAAGAAACCCTTTTAGTAACTTGCTGGCAAGTACTTGACGGGATTTTTTACTTTAGCACCACCTTGGTTCTAAGCAGTAGTCCGCCTTACAAAGTCTCAAGCCTCAGAGGTTTGTGTTTATCTTCCCAAGACATTGAGACTCCTGGGGCAGTTTTATCTTTAATATTCCTTTATCTTAATAGTTGATTAGACTAAGGGATATGATCGCAATTATATACACAAGTGTGATATTCCTTGTAGGAATATATGTGTATTATGCTTCTCATGTATATGTTCCTTTATCAAAACAAGTAAGGCGCGCTTCACGTAAGTACGTGAGGCGATAATCACCGGTTTCTGTGCGACTTAGTTAAAATTATCAGGTGTAATAGTTGCACATTCTTTTTCTACACTTTAAGACCTTTAAATTGATGTATAACATGCCATGGTAACTAAAAACGTTTTTTTAGTCACCCGTCATATTGGCGGGCCGCCTTCTTGGCAATATTAAGTGTAGAAATTCCAAAATGTGACCAGTCAAACACCGAGATGCACCTGCGTGCCAAATTTTATGTTTCTAGCTATAGTAGTTTATAATTTGAAACAAGCCAACGGACAGACGGATAGACAGACAGACAGAGCCGTTATACAAGGTTTCTCTTTGTACTTTGTACAGAAACCTAAGAACTATTAACTCAAAGGGACATAAGTGGGTGCTAAAGTAAAAAAAATACCAATGTAAGTTTGATTTGGCATATTATATTCTCTATCCTTTCTATAGGTATACGATTTACTTAAGCATATTATATTCTTTATCCTTTCTATAGGTATACGATGTACTTAAGCATATTATATTCTCCATCCTTTCTATAGGTATACGATGTACTTAAGAATATCGAAACGATGCAAAAAGACTATAAGATCGTAGATAACGATCAATCATCAAATCGAAGAACGTCAGAATATATATCTCAAAGAAAAACTCAACCTGTAGAAAACTATAAAGAATCGGAATTGAAGGACAGAGAGGAGCTTTCAGACAAAGATGATGAAGTAACAGTAGAAACGGTTGATGATGCAACGCACTCGAGTTATCACGATGATAAGAAAACTGATGATTCTACACGGCACCCTCCACTGCCCACCCCTGACAAGTTTATTAGTTCTAAAGGTAATAAATACGATTAATAGCGATAATAGCGATAATAACGATTAATAATACGATTAATAGCAATATTATATAATTATATGTAATCTCTAATTGTTTTTGTAAGTTGCTTATTATTAAAATTTTACAACTTAGCAAATACATTAGTCTAAACATTTGATGTCGAGTCACTTCCTATTTTTAACAAATTTTATAATATTTATAACATATAATATATAATCATAAAAGGCATGGTAGCCTTACCTGGCGAATTTTGAAATGGCCTAACTGAAAAAATTTTAAAATTTTAAGAATTTGTGAGATATAATTGATTAAGTTTTTTGGGGTTTCGTAAGTCATCCTCGAAACCCATATGCCAAGGGTGATGTGCTTTTCCGTCCATCGTGCCCTAGTTCATATCCCCCGAACCGTACACGTCAATGAGTTGAAATTTAAAGCCCATGCGTAGCACTTTTACCCATACATACGAATATACGAAACATATAGCGAAGTCTAAATACACATGCGTAAAATGCATTTTTTTTTTTTTTAATTTTTGAGTGGAGTAGCAAATGAACGCTACTAAAGAGTAGATTACGAATATAAATATAAAATTTTATGATTATTGTGATTTTTCCGCAAACATTGCGTTTTTAGTATCTCACTAATCGGCAGACTATTTGTTCAATCTTTTGAATAATGCAGACTTTTTTAAAACTTGAACTTGGACACCATCCTTTATATTATAATTTAATAAGTCTACTTTGCGTCGTCTACCGGATGCGCCATGATACTAAAAATTAAAACAGCGTATTGGTTAACTTGGTGCGTAGGCTTCCGCGGGTAGACTCGTAATAAACAGCTTGGTTTTCCGGTGGAATCCGCGTCAGTATGTCTTGTTGTTGCTTCAAGTAAACATCACGATGCACCACACCCCTGAAGATGCTTCCAGTAGTGGAAGCGAAACGTCGGACTTCATCCCCTTCGAGACGCGGATTCCACCGGAAAACCAAGCTGTTTATAGCGTATTGGTTGTTTGTAAAGCCTCTCTAGGTAGCTGTATGTAATTTTTGCTTCAAACTCTTTCAAGAAAATGTTACCTATTTAAAGATAAATAATTTTTACTGTTATATGTAATGAATAAATGTCTGTTAAATTTTGCTTCCGATTTTTGAGTTTACCGAAGTTATATTGTGATCGTTTTGAAGAACAAATATATAAATATATGTTTTATGTTTTCGATTTCAAAAATTTGAGGACAGAAATCATTTTCAGACATCAGGGAACATTTTTGGTTCCATCCGTCTATTAACAAACATTATAATGGATTTGGGACTCACTCACAACTACTCCTGTAACTTTAATAAATAAACATGGGGGCATAACTAGTAATAGTTTCTAAAATAAATAGTGTTACCTGACTCTATTCTGACGGGTAATACCACACAAAATATTTTCTCTCATTCTAGAATTGTGCTGGGGCAAGAGTGGTCAAGTTATAAGAGCACCTTCCCAATACTATAACGATTTTATAGCTTGAGGGACTCACAAACCTTATATGTCGTCTATCAATAGATAGCTTTATAATCCCATACATAGCATATGGTTATACATAGCATAATGCATAAGACCTATGGCAGGACTAACTCATTACAGACTATAGTCTTGAGAATATATATTATATTATATTATTACACTGTTTTCAATATTTGATTGTTTAGATTTGTTGGACATAGTTGGTAAAGGATTAGAAGCTGCTAAAGTAGTTGCTAATTTGGTGAGTCTGGGCCTTGCTTCACATAACTCTCTACCGGCACATACTAAAGCACCAGGGACAAAAAGGAAACCAGAAGGAACCCAACAGAAGCCCAAATTAGAAAGAACAGGACAGCCCAAATTAAACCTACAAGATCACCCTGTACTGTCCACTGTATTTGGGTTCTTCAATATGATCGGTGTAGACAGAAGTAGAATGCAAACTTTGGCTACCAACTCCCTTGTAGTTCTTATACACTTGGTAAGTAATTCCCTCCATTTCACCATGTTTCGTCGGCACTTCTTTAGATGGTTACTCCCCTTATAAAAACAACAGAGGGAGGTAACAATCTAAAGAAGTACCGTTTCCTCTAGGTCTAAAGTAACAGAGTTATCGAAGCAGATTAGGAACAGGAAAAGGTAATGCATTACGAATTCAATTCTCAAACTTATAACAAAGATCACATATAGGATACAGGTTGCCTAGTACTTCATTAGATTGTTACTGATTCCCAATATTTCTTTAGAATATAAATTCCTCTTTATAAATATAGCTATTAAGGCAAAGGGATATTTATTCCAATGCACTTTGGTTCAAAGAAATATCGTACTTCTGTTATAAGGGAAGCAACAATCTTAAAAAGAGCATTCCATATACCTTCTTTAGATTGTTATAAAGAAGGTGTATTTAAGAAGGTATTATTTAAATGATACAAATAGTACCCACGTTAATAATTTGATGGATTAATCTTACATTTGGTAGTCAGCGTGAGCGAGGTGCTTAAGGTGCCGCACAGCTATCACTGAGTCAAGGCAACTTGAGGTCGTGGTTCGATTCTGGGCCATGATAATCTGAATTACATCTATGAATCGCGGACGGAGCAGGGCGAGGGCACCCCCTGAGGGATTCTCTTACCCCACGTTGTCTAGTGGGTTCGATCCGTGTCATGAGATGTGATTTGTATCTATGGTTCGAGGACGGAGCAGGGCGAGGGACACCCCCCAAGGGGTCTCTTACCCCACGTTGTCTAGTGGGTTCGATCCGTGTCATGAGATGTGATTTGTATCTATGGTTCGAGGACGGAGCAGGGTGAGGGACACCCCCTGAGGGGTTCTCTTACCCCACGTTGTCTAGTGGGTTCGATCCATGTCATGAGATGTGATTTGTATCTATGCTTCGAGGAGGAAAGCAGGGTGAGGGACACCCCCCAAGGGGTCTCTTACCCCACATTGTCTAGTGGATTCGATCCGTGTCATGAGATGTGATTTGTATCTATGGTTCGAGGACGGAGCAGGGTGAGGGACACCCCTGAGGGGTTCTCTTACCCTACGTTGTCTAGTGGGTTCGATCCGTGTCATGAGATGTGATTTGTATCTATGGTTCGAAGACGGAATAGGGCGAGGGACACCCCCTGAGGGGTTATCTTCCCTCATGCTTTGACGCAAGCTTATATAGCTCACTAATCACCACTAATGATGTATGATGTGTGAAGTAGCTGGAACTCTCCACCTAGCTACTCTCCACGGGGCAAGGTAAATGAGTCTACTGTCAGATCTAATTGCGAGGTTCGTACAAGTGGTTCGTCCTACCCGTCTAGTAGGAAGTACTAGACTACTACTAGGACTACTCATACATTTTGGCCGTGGAAAACCCTTTTGAATTAATGATTGAATTGTTTTCTTTTTATTTAGTATCTTTCATCAAAGAAATATTGTTATAATATTCGAAAGTCCTTATAATTAAATAATAAAACATGTGACTTTCTTTATATATTATCTTTTATTAAATTTGTTTTTAATTTTTCAGGTTATCAATCATTTTATTGGCCAAGAGAATGTGAATGGAATCAATCAAAGGAAAGCCCCTGAAGGAACCATGTACTCGTGGATTTTTCAAGATCTCCCACCTCAGGTAAAGTTTTTCACCTCTCGCGCAGGCACACTTTCCAAATTTTAGGGGTTCGTAGATCATCCTCAAAACCCTTATACCAAGGACGACGTGTTTGTCTGTCTGTCCGTCCTACTTTGGTTTATATCCTCCAAATCGTTTACGCTTGAGAGTTGAAATTTTAAATACTGGTGTACATTTTGACTCTATTTTTAGGAGATATATATATAGAGAAGTTAATAATTTAATATGGCCATGCGCGATGCGCACAAATGTGCAAAGTTCAAATTATTTAGAATGGGGTGTCAAATGAAAACTACTAAAGAGTAGATTACGAATATATATTATATCATTTTATGTAATAGTAATAGTAAATAATTTTAAGATAAGAACTTTTTATATACATACTACGTTTTTAAATTTTCTGTTGAATCATATTATGTAATGTTGATAATATAATTGTTATTGTTATATAATATATAATGTTAATAAAAAAAAAAAATTATTTACTTTACATAAATAACAATCATCTAGAGAGCTGATCTTAAACCAATAAAAGGACAAATCTTTGTACAACGGATCTCCCCAACACCAAATCTAAACCGTGCCATCGATAAATTGAATAATATAAATAATATAATCGATAAATAATATAATCGATATATTTCCTGTTTCGCTGTCATTCAATGTTTAACTTTTATTTATAAAAAACTCGGAGATAAATATCACAAATTGGAAACCCTTCAAAATGAAGATTGTAAATATTGGATATGGCAAAACAAATAAAATAACTTGCGGATTTTTTCCGAACTAACTTTCCACACTGCAAACTCTGCTGAAAACCAATTAATTCTGCTAAAAGATGGCTAAAAGTATTAAAGTAATGCATTGTCATCGTGTCAGTTTCAAATGTCTAGCTATTCGGGAAGTTAGTTAGAAATCGATTGCCAGATTTGTACCGGACAAACAAACAAACAAACAAACAAACAAACAAGAAACCAAGTTAATAAAAACCTAGTAAAATAGATATATAACATCTGGTTAAAACATATTTTTTGATGTTAAGAACCCCTTAAATGATATTTTATTTGTACTCCTGCAGTGCATTGCAGTGTTGCAGGATTAGCATGCTGTGAATAATTAAGCTTTTCATATCGCGCCATTGTACAACTTCCCACACGAAATTCGCTTTTGTATTTCCCTTCGGTGCGGGAGGGAAATAAAACATTAAATAACTTCCAGTTAAAGGCCGTTTTAGTCGATCAACTTGGTTGTCAACCTTGTTGTCAATATGCCATGTTGAAATCAATGTTCATCGTCTGTTGATAGGTTAGTGATTGAAATTTTATATTAGTCCAGAGGTTGGAGTAAAATAAAAATAAAAAATTTCATGTAGTAAGAGCCTCTTATTTACATAATTTATTTTACCTCCAGCGGGGAGAAAAAGTGAACTTTTCTCCCTAGTTTACAGGGAGGAAAGTAGCTCATTGCACCCGGTCGGGCTCAACAGGGAGTAATGAGAAAGGAGGGAATCATGAACTCTCATGATTCCCTCCAGTGTTGCCCAAGTGATAAGCACAAGTAAATAAGCTTGGTGCTAATACACATTTCATTTATTAACTATTGTTTATTGTCTAAATCTATAATGTCATCTTCACACATATCCTTCACGACGTTTGTCATGATGACTCATCAGTTAAACAAACTAAAAGTTAAAAGAGAAATCATTATTTCTAAATGTAGATCTACTCATATGGATGATTATACGTTAGTTGTCAATACACAACTCAGCTACCAACTGATCTCCCATTTATCCTAGCATAGAAATTCAAATAATTACTATCTATAATTTAATTTTAACAAGATTAAACTTATCTGGTGAATTATTAGTATATATCAATTTGTTTAAATATAAAAATGTTTACTTTTTTAACATAAAATACTTTAAAATTAACATCTTATTCAATTATTTTTTTCTCCATTCTGGAGGTAAAATCTTGTACGTACCTCGGGAGTAAAATTCACTTGCATCCTCGTGATAATTAACTCTCTCGGCTTCGCCTCGAGAGTGAACGTTATGGTTCCCTCGGCTTCACCTCAGGAACCAACTTCATCGCTCAGGGTGCAATCACTTACTTTACTCCCTTGGTGCGTAAATAACTATTATTAACGAGGTATAAAAATTCTTTACTCGTTTACTCGTTTAAAACCCAAAAACCTCCTAGAACTAACTTGAACAAACTGTAGATTCGGTAGACAACTTTGTAAAAAGTAATGTCTGAGTTAAATGTTGTCAACTCAAATATAAACTTGGTTGACATTTAAGTTGATCGACTAAAGGCCGTTTAAATGAAACTTCTTGATAAAACGAACCCCTCAAAAATGTTTACATTTACTCCTGCAGTGCACTACAGTAATGCAGGATTAGTATGACTTACTTATTGAAAGATTTTTTTAAAAAATGAGTTTGCACTTAGTTAAATGAACGTTTAGAGGACATTAAGGAGCCTGAGAAAAAAAAGAGAATAATACGATTAGTGAGATAATGTAGTTCTGTACTTCGTCTGAAATTGTTTTATATAAAGAATCCCAATAGTTATTTATGCACCTAGGGAGTAATTTAAGCCATTATTCCCTGAGCGAAAAAGTTGGTTCTTGAGTAGAAGCCGAAGGAACCACGGTCCCTAAATCTTGAGGTAAAGGTAAAGCCAAGGGAATTAGAGTTTTTAATTCATGAGGCACAGCCGAGGGAATAACGCTAATTATAGCTCTCGAGGCGCAGGCGAGGGAGATAATTTTGACGAGGTAATTATAGCACTTTGCTCCCGAGGTACATGCAATATTTTATCTCCAGTAGGGAGAAAATACACATATTCGTTTTTTTTATACAGTTTTTACTTATTATTTTAAATTCATATTTTACTATTTTGGTAGTATCCATACTACGGAAAGATTAAATTTCAATTCAAATCAAATTATATGTTTTATTAAATAAAACGGGAAACAGACATTATTTTAATAATGTCTTATTATTTTAATAAAGAACAATCATTATCAGCGCTTTTAATACAAGATTTTAGAGATTCAAAATTAAAAAAAAATTAGAATTGGAATTAAACTCAAATGAAGGTTATTAGATGCAGGTTATAAACAATGATAAAGAAGGTCGAGAAAGCAGTGTCGCCAACCTGATTTCAACAACTTTATTACATTAGCCATTCATTTTCTTCTATTTATATTATAAAGTAGTTAAGTTGGCAATCCTTACTTTTTCGCCCAACTTTTACTATTTCTCCCTACTTTTGAGTTCAGGGAAGAAAAGACTTACTTTAGTCCCTCTTAACTAATCCAAAATCATAACATTTTTGGAGATAAATGTATTTCAATGCTCTAAAAACATAACAGCAGAATATTTAACTGTGGGCCTGTCATATAACATACAAAAAATGCTAGCCCAAATCCGTACCTCTGGTTATGGGTCATTAAAAATTTCAATTAAGGGAATAATGTATAAAGTGAATACTAACGAGACGTGTACGATATGTAATCTACACGAGACTGAAGACTTGGCTCACTTGCTTCTCCGGTGTACTATGTACGCCTTCCAAAGAGACTACTTCCTACCACTGCACTTCACAGAAAACAACTGTAGCGACTCAACAAACGTTGCTTCACTAATAAATATACACCAAAAACCGCACGTATTAAAACTAAGATCATTTTTATTGAACGAATGAATTGCGAGTTACAAACCAAGACTAGTTTTAAGTTTACTGTAATTTGATAACAACATGAATATAATCTGTAAATAAATAAACAATTCTAAATTAAATTATAACAATAATAATAAAACAAACAACAAATCTAATCTCAAAATATATAAACACATTTAATTAGCTTTATACTCGTATTATATTATATAGATAAGAAAGTAAACAAAAGAAAAGATTACTCTATGAGAGCCAGGCCGAGATCGGCAGCACTATCCTCACCTTAGTTAAATTTATATAATATGTATATTAAGATGTTATTTATTACAATGTTTTCGATTCCAAAGTACTCTCTTTTAGATTGTTATTTATTTTTATATTTGAGGTTATACACTAAGAAATTTAATTATATGTTATTTCAACTTTACTTTTTACTATCCTAATTCGTAATATGAATTATATATAATAACATTATGTAGTATCTATGTAAGCAACTCAATTTGTAAAAAACAACTGTTTTATAACAAATAAAGATTCATTTTTACGATTTTGGTAGTATTTATACTACAGAAAGATTACATTTTAATTTAAATCAAATTATAATTATTATTAACTACGGGAAACAGACAGAGAAAAACAAGCTCCTGCGCCGGGGTTTGAACCCGGGCCTCTGTATT
>KZ652535.1:35673-53481 GCA_001010745.2 Gerris buenoi | reverse complement strand
ATTTTTTTTCTGAAGTTCCATTCAACATGGGGGACCAATAGAATCGTTTCCCTCAAAATTTTCCCGCCTTTTGATTGTGCCTCTAATCTTATAGACTGTGATTTTTTGAAATTTCAAATCAAAAAGTACATAATCGCCTGTTGATCACTTTAATTATTTAAAACCAGAATCTATTAATATCTGTAAGAGAAAGTTTTGTACGATTAATCGGACTGATTTTTCTTTTTATATACGCACATATATGACACTCGTATATAACATATAATATAAATGTACTAACTGACTACGTATATAAGAAAGTAAAAACTGTAAAATAGTTTTTGCCATAAAGTATTTTGTCAATATTTATGTAAATAAAAAGAAATCAACTTTCGTATCCATATTTGTAAATTACTTTCTAATCTTATCATTTGCGCATTGCGTGATAGGAGATTAATGTGTATAGTTAGTTACACATGTTGTTATAATTTAACTAAATCTAAGGGTTCAAAAGTTTAAATTTCGTATAATCGAAATGTATTCATGGTTTGCATCCAGTTCTTAAAAAATAATATCAGGATTTACAGGAGTTTTTTTTTTTAATTCTTCTAAGTGATTCTTGTATTTTTTTCTTGTATTGCAGTATTTAACTCGAGAAGGTCCACTGACGACTCTTCAAAGTGTGCTTTGGAGTATTAAACTCTCGTCGTTTTTCTTTGAGTTTCATATTTTGTTGAAGCTTTTTTTATTTTTTCCTCTGTATTCTTGGTTCTATACTATAGTGCAATTGTAGATATGCAGTCTATTTTATAATTTTATGAGTTTAGATACTCTATCTGCAGTACAACGAAAAACATAATTTTAATAATAATGATTTACTTAGGTCCACATTCCTACAAATGAGTTGAACAATGTCTTTAATAGTTTGTTTAATTTGGGGGACAAACGAAGGATCTAAATAGCTGTGCAAATAATGCTAACTATTCCATTCATTTCCTAGACCTCCTACAAGTTGACTGCTCATGCCTTACATTTAAGTAATATCCGAAGGCGATCTTTGTTAAAAGTCAAAATAATTTTTTTATAAAACTTTAAAGTTTTTAAAATGACCGGACTTTATAAAGATCCGGTTGTAAATGCTAATTATATATATATTTTTTTTTTCGCACAACTTTTGAATTACCGTTTAAATTCTCCCGGTTATTTCCTTATTAAATAAATTTATAAAAATTGCACACGGAAATAAAGAGTTCCCACTGAGAGAAAACTGTGTAAAAGCGGAGAAAAAAAAGTTAAAAAATATATATTTGACGTTATTAGATAAGTTTTTTCGAGGTAGAACGTAATTTATAGGAAGGGAAATTGAGCAGGGGAAAAAGTTTAATCACGTGTCTGTACACCTATAACTTTGACTACACTTTCCTTATATTTTAAGGGGAAAATATGAGGCTTGTTAGACACGTCTGTTCCGTATCATGCTCGATAATTTACAAAGAAACTTTTAGGCTATTCTCGGAAAGTACTAGATAGAAATCAATTAAAATGGTTTATTGATTAACATTTATTTATTATCAAAGAATGTTCAAAGTGTTAATAACATCACTTAAATTTATGCACGTTTAATTTAAAGCTACGATAAAACATTTTTGAATTTATTTATTATGGAAAGAAGAGTGATTGTTTGTTATACAAATCTCTACACTTTCATTCTGAGCCTGATAAAATTTTGCATATTTGATCTTCTAAAACAAGAGCACTGTCTAAATGAGATTTCAAAAAAGCCATTGTTGTTAACTGAGACAGCACAAGATACAAGCACAGAGTTAAGAGAATGCAAAGATTCATGTTGAAGACCATGGAGCCTAAAAATATAGCTCTTTATTCTAGATAATTAAAAGACCAGCTAAAATATGCTAATATTTTCTGTCGAAAAATATAGTGTAATGTGTTATGGTCCCCGGTATAATTTCAATTATACAATGTCTAAAATATTGCTTTTAGTTTTCATGATTAAAACATATGAATCAGAAAAGAAACAGATGGTTCGAAATCATAGATAAATGTAAATTTATCTATGATATGGTAACATTGTCCACAGACAATTTTGCCATGGAAACAATTATAGATTTGAGTTGGTGAAACTGCATTAAATATTTCCAATATAGTACACATAGTTGCTCATGGCCTAGAATAGTGTTAAAACAGAGAGGAATGCTTTAACTTTTCCAACAAGAGTTAAGAAACTAGTATTATTAATGTTTGATTTAATGCAGTTTCAAGAGAATGTAAGTTAGAATTATCATTTGAATAGCTGAAAAACGCTTCAACATTTTTTTATTTACTTATTTAAGGTGCAAAACATAGCCTTATGCTTTCGATATTTGAAGAGACAAGATAAACATCTAGATATGCAATATTCATTCCAAAGGTAACTCAAAGGATTTAATTATGTTTTTATAAAATATGTTAATAAGTTATAAATTTTGTGCTGATAAGAATAACAATGTTAAGCCGTAACAAAACATACATTCACATCCTGCTAAGCCCGCAAAACTAAACATTTATAAGTCTAATAGTAGCTAGGAATAGTTAAATTAAATAAATGAATAAAATCTTATTGAACAAATAACGTCTCCTTTCAGCACCGGTGAGCACCCTTCCATTTAAAATAATGGGGTCTGATTTCACGCCGCTCAGCTTCCGGTTCCGGTGGCTACTCGGCCTTACCTTAATTAGGACATAATGATGCCAAAAAGTACGTTCCTAGTTTAATATGTTTATTCCCTTTGGCATGCCATAACTGATAATACTTTCTGTACTAGTACCCTGCTATAAATGTTGAGTGTTTGGTAAGTAAATATATATTATAAGCTATACAGTATTTAATTTCTTTATGTAGCATAATGCAAGATCATTTTTGTAAAAACATCTCAACGAAGTTTTATTGTGGTGCTAATTAAGTATACTATTTTTATTATTACACTTTCATTTCCTTATTGACATTTCAGGATGAACCCCCATCTCACTTAATCACAGCAGCTGCCCTGCATTAATTCACCCGAGGTGGAACATATTTGGCTAAGCCATTCGTACAAAGGTCACTTCACCTAAGCAACATAATCTGTTCCAGGAGGTCTGTCAGTGCCTGCATATAGTGGATAGGGTACTATAAGAAGGTTTACTAAACCGGGTTTGCTCTTCTGACTCCCATTGGTTTAGTATGTGAGGTATTACTGCTTCAAGCTTTATTTTAAAGTCACCCATAAAAGAAACAGACTACACTTTTGCTTAATGTGATCAACTGTAAATGATGTTACAATTCTCGGGGATTCTAACTGGATATTACTATACTCAGAGATAGAATAAGATAACGTTAGATAACTATGAACCTACATTGTTATAAAAATTATACATAATTATGTAAAAATATTATAAGGCCCAGGTTAATTTAACTACAAAAAGTATGGACCCATACTAATTTAAATTCGTCACCCGCCTTTGAAAGTGAAAAAACTCATTTTATTTTTATAATTAAATGAAGGTTTGGCAATGACTAAGGTTTGAATGCTGTGAATGGAGGTTTGCGAATTGTTATCAGCGGAACAGACTCCCTTGGGATCTTAATTAATTTCCAAGTTTTAACATTTATTTGCCGGAAAGAGCCACAGGAGGAACACCTGAGCCCTTCTTCCCATTATTCTACCACTCATAGTACAATTTCTTTCCACAGTGCAGACTATTTGATATACGTAAATAATACTCGTTGTATATACTCGTAATATACAATTATAATAGCACNGGTCTAAAAACTACATTCATCTACTTCAAATGTCATATATATAACTTTAAAAACGATTGGGTGAACGCCACGCAATGATGGTTTGAAGTAGGGTCTTAAAAAAAGTCGTTGTCCAGGTAGTGATCTAGTCTGGTATTATAGTTTTGATAGAATAAATTACCATATTATGGTGGAAGGGGGGGGGAATCTTTTTGTAGGTAAGTGGGAGAAGTCCCTCAGTGTTAAAACAAACATTCAAGATGGGTTAAGCACAATTTTGCCTGTCTAAAAGTCTGGGCAATTCTCTTGCAAGTATTGAATTGTTTGCAAGGAGTGATGGGGCATTTGATCTTTGGATCAATTTGGATCTTTTGGACATTTGATCTTTAATATCTGGCAAAATTGTGCTTAACCCATCTTCAATGTTTGTTATAACACTGAGGGACTTCTGCCACTTACCTACAAATGGTAATTTATTCTATCAAAACTGTAATACCAGACAAGACAACTACCCGGACAACGACTTTTTTAAAGACCCTTTTTCAAACCGTCGCGTCATTGCGTTGCTTTCACCCAATCGTTTTTTAAGTTATAGATATGAAATTTAAAGTAGAAGAGTGTAGTTTTCAGACCCCGAAAACCCCATATCTCTATCTACTACAGAAGCTGAGCTATAAGTGTTCAAAAAAGTGCGGTTTTTTTGGCCCACCCTGTATATATGTATGGTTTGATGAAAAAAAAACTAAAATATAATACATTTTTTATTTGAACTTAACGGTATAAACCGTTTTCCCGGGACAAATTTATTTTCCGATACATTGATGAAAGTAAATCTAATTGTGCTGAAAAACAAATTAGGATCAAGTGTTTTTAATATGTTTTAATATACCATTTTTTAATATGTTTGATAATAAATAAATTAAATTATATATTATAGGAATAACAATTAACTCGTGTAAGGCTAGTTATGGTTATGAACGGATTTTTTATAAAACTAATCCCATATCATAATTAAATATTGTTACCTTGAGTAGGTACACCTTTATTGGTGAAGTAGAAGATGAACTCAAGGCATTTTATCATGATCTACTACAAATTTTAAACTCTATTACGAAATTATGTTTTATTATAAAATGTATGTATTGAGACTTCCTCATTCTATTTAAAGAAAAGTTCTAAGAAAACATAAATAAGTAGAAGGTTTAGAAGTAGCAGTTTCATTAAAAAATATCAGTGGTTGGGAGTTTAGAGTGAAAGGTCTAAGTAAATGCATTAGTAAATACACTTTTTCCAACCTCAATAAAACCCTTCTTGCCTCTTTTTTCTGTCTAACCATTTCTCAATTCGAACCTTCTTGGTTTACTGGAACCCCAAAACACTTATTTAAAATTGGAGAGTAAGAGATTACTTGAAGTAGTCGACGGACCAACTGGTATAAATATTAATGCATTAAAAGTATAAGCGAAAAAATACTTATAAAGCAAGACAGATATTTCATATATTTTGATAAAAACTATATGAATCAGTGGCAGTTTGAATTTGCTCAAACTGTTATTATTTATAACTATAACATTTCAAAGACCAAAAAATTACATGATATTCGACGGGGGGAAAAAAATAAAAGGACCTTGTGGCATTAAAAATGTAACCCGGTGGTGGGGTACATTAGTAACTGTCGTTCATCTGCCCACTTTAAAAATAAATAACTGTGGTGTCGTGGACACCTGGTATAGGAACGAAGCTCCTTACGCTTTTCATTAAATAAATAAATATTAATTATAAAATCACACACATATATATATATATGATAGATATACAACGCTAACTTTTTTTACTTAGCGGAGTTGAAATTAAGCAACTTTATTTTTTTAAATTTATTTTATGATTTATGAGTATACTCAACAATGATATAAAATAAATAGGTATTGAATGTTGAGAAAATAGGCAATCATGGTGAATTGATAGTTAAAGATAGTGATTGAAATAGAGAGTCTAGTGGGGGAATCACCCTGAATTCTTACTATTCCACCAACTTACTACACGCTCTGGACAACTCCTGATCAACAATTGTAAAATGTATTCCGTCACTACATTAAAACTTCTGTCTGTATCAAGTTGAAATTTTACATGCCGTTATGTTAGAACTTAAATATCGGTAATAAAAGGTTGCTTTTCTATATTAAACGTTTAGGTCCGCTTAAATAGTTTTAGCCATCTTTAATCCTTCAAAGCGAAGTTGCAGTTGGTTTTACTAAAATTAACATCGGTCGATTGATTATGTGACGGCTGTTTTTTTCGGATTCACTTCTGGACACTAGGCGCTTTCACTACCGGACTCCCAGACTTTAATTACTTGCCATCAATTAATTTTAATTACTTGCCACGAATTAACATCAATTTAACTTAAATAATATTTTTAATTTTACAAATTGACACAAATAATTACATTTAAATAAATTATTCTATTGCGAATTTAGGTAAAAACTTAAATAGAGGATGAAAGACGTCTAAGCGCAATTAGACTTGAAAAAAAAAAAAAAAATAGTAGCTAAAATTATTTAGTTTATCTTCTTCTAAATTAATTTTCAAGGATAAAATCAAAGCAGTTAACCAAAGAACACTATTTATCTTAGTTTTTCATATATAGACAAAATTATAGAAAGGTCGGATATGCTTTTTGAAAAAATATTATATATACGTATAGATTGACAATGATATTATGAAAGTTGTACAGGCCATTTATAAAGACTTAAAGATAGTTATAAATAAAATATAAATGTTTAATTTTTTTAGCGATGAAAGAAACCAAATAGAAATTACAAAAATAGATTACCTTCAACGTTAATAGAAATATTATGCAATAAAGTTAATAAATCAGTTTAATACATATGTATGAAGGCAGAGTAAATTTATCTGGGAATCTATTTCTGTTAGGCCGCACGACAGAATTCCCAAGGGTTGATTCAGAGGAAAACTTTTCTAATTTCCCATGATGGAGTTGTTAATTATTGATTTCTCGTCTTTAAATCAGGTTAATGGCAAAAGATTTCATGATAGTACAGTATAAAAACTGGGATAAAATTTGTTGATGTCAATTTAAAAACATTTAAGAATGAAATTGAATTAAGCTAAGAGCTTAATTCAGGCGTTATTAAGCTTAGAGCTGAGTTACAAATTTTATTTTAATCTAACTGAAAATTAATTCATGAATAATTTACAACTTGTAAAAAGTTGATCCATTTAGAAGCTATGAAGGCATCTACTGTCTTATGAATGCATATACAGTTCAATTGGTACCTTATTTAGTTTATTAATCAAATTTACCTTCAATGTTATTATAGATTAGCTGTGCCTTCTTCTACTCGGAAAAATTCTGGAAAATATAAAAAGAAAAACATTTAGACATCAAAGTAAAGACCAAATAAAATCTAAATTAAAAACCTAATGCAGGTGAAAGTTTAATTTTGAATCATTCAAATTTAACACCTATACTGATATACCACCACATTATATTATATTATAACTAGGTGTGCAATGCTTGCAATATTGAGCTGAGCGTGCATTTTAACTATATACCTATTTATCGATTTTTTTTTCCATTTTACCAATAGTATGACCCCTCATAAATGAAAATATGACAAAAGTTAACATAACACTTAAAGAGTTAACATAATAACTGTACTCTTAAAGAGCTTTCCAACGTCATGTATCTTGAAGGGCATATACTATTTTAACTTTTCTACCCCGTACCCCCGTGTACCAATTTGGACCATTTCAGATTTATATCTTCCTGTGGTTGGTCACTATGGCCGTGCCGAAATTTGTGCGGATCGGCTCAGCCGTTCAGGAGAAACCTTTTGTGCTTCGTACCCCGTACCCCTGTTTACTGATTTGGACTATTTCAAATTTATACCTTCCTATAGTTGGTCACTATGACCGTGCCGAATTTTGTGCGGATCGGCTCAGCAGTTCAGGAGGAGTATGCATCAGAAAAAATGCAAAGTGTAGTATAAGATAATAAAAAAGTGTAGTATCAATTAAAAAGATAATAAAATTTAAAATAACTTTTTATTTCAAGTGGTCCTAAAACTTAGAATTCCTAAAAATAGAATTTGTCAAATTATTTCTTTGTTAAAATAATACGGCAAAAAAGGAGTAGATAACAAATCGTATGAAAGGATTCGGAACTTATAAGGAAAATCGGTAACTTATAAAAAATAATGTTCTAGCATCAGAACAGAGCCTTTTTTAGCCCGATGTTCTTGGATGCAGTTATTCGAGACAGCTAAGTACGAGTATAATAGTTTAAAATAATAAAGTTAAAATATATAATACTACTTGGCATTGGCACTCTAATATCTTACTGAAGTAATACTTTTTATTCTTTGATATTATTACTCAAGAGCTTCTTTGTGAATGCCCTTTTCCATTTATTAGACAACATTTGTTTTAGAGAAACTACGTTTGTTTAATCGTGTAGAAAATTACTTAGTTTGCTTTTAGTGTAATAGTATTAGGAAACCTCTTACCAATAGTATGGTTTTAGGGAACAATCAATAATTACCATCTCTTTAGATGTTGGGAAATGAGAAAACTTTTCCTATAAGTACGAGTATACTTCTCAGGAATATATCGAGATGCCTGGAAAACAGATTTTTATCTTAAAAGGCAATCTGAAATACGGTAAATATTGAATCCTTTAATTTACTGTTTCCAACTAGCTCTTTAGGAACTCTTTAAATGTGGTAAAGAAAAATACACTTAATCATCTCAAATTAATTAAATTTTGCTTATATAAATCAACTTCAGGTTTATTTTTCAGACAGTGTAAAAAATGTTTTAACTTTCGAGCTTACCGAAGTTAACAAAGGTTAAATGATTGTTCTGAAGAACGAATTTTTTTTGTCTTTGATTATAAAAACTCAATGATATCTAAGACAGCAATCTATCTTAAACGTCCGGGAAATCTTATGGTTTCGTGGCTGGCTGTAGGCTTGTCAGACGTTCAATTTTGCTTCCAACATATCCTAGTCTGATCACCACCTTGGAATTATATTCACCCGACAAACTCCTTGCACTAATTTCCTGCAAAATTAATAAGGCCTGTAAAGGGTAGTGTGGCTATAATAAGAGAGCAGGTCTGAACTGCTCTAATTGTAAGAACCCACGAAGGAATCGGCATGAACATAGACAAATATTACGCCGATAATGCCGACGACGTGGTCCTGTTGATCAACAACCGACACAAGCTATGACAGCTACGACACAAGGTATTTTTATAACTCCATATATACACGAAAATACAACTATTAATCCTTAAATTTCATTCTTAAGTAGCATGCTTATCTTTCTCTTTAATGTTTCAGATAAGCAGCCTCGCCCTTCTTCTGTCGAGCATTATGAAGTTTATGAGAAAGGTGAGCAGCTCGGACCTTCTAGTGCCAGTCCCAAGGGACTTCGACATTTTGAGTTGTTTATGGCTTAGCCATTGTGTTTTATAGATATATCCAAAATTTCACAGTGGTCTAGAGCCTTATGAAAAAACGTAAGAGACGTAAATCATAGGCAATTTATTTCATTGCAAAGGATCACTTTTCTAAAAGTTTGTACACATTAATTTCTATAAGTTTAACACAAATAAAAACAGTTTAGCTAATTTGATTTTTTTTGTCTAACTTCAACGCTCTTAGCGCCTAAAACGTTCTTTTTAACAAAAACAGCTTAAGACATACATCTTAGGCATTTAATTTAGTTTAATTTTATATTGTAGTATTTATTTGTAATATTGCGAATTTTTTAATCTGTAAGCGAAACCAGTCTTTCACAGGATCTTTTCTGAACTTTTACAAGATGGCAAAGTTGAAAGAAATTCGAATTAAGCACACCACAAATAAAAGACTACTTCATTTGTTCTAGCATAGATTTCTTTATTCTTGTAGTCAGAGTAATCTTTGTACACTGATTTTTCCTTACATTTGCGTTATTATTTACTCAGTACCTAATAATACCAAAATTATATCTAAATAACACAAAATCTCTGTCAAAACTACTAATGAGTTTCTTTTTTAACCTAATGTCTGAATTAAGATGAGTTCTTTTGAATTTATAGGTGTAAAAAAAACCGATCCTAAAAGGAACAATTAAAAAATATTTTGCCAATTAGTGTGGCACATAACTTCCTCGCATCCTATTTCGTAAAATTTAATGCTATTAAAACTTATTATTCTTTAATTTATCTTATTATTCGCTGTTTTTATAAATGTCAAAATTTTTTACATGTATTATTGTATCAATTATAGCAAAATTTGAAGAGCACAGACGGTTCAAATTAATCTGGGGCTATCTGTGGGCTACTTTCGACAAACCATCTAAATTTCATAAAAATTAGACGAGTACTTTTGAATAAATACTTATAAATAAATGCATGTTTGTGCGCATATGGAATAAAAACAAATGAGCGCAGAAGGTTGAAACTTATATGGGACCAACAATTGACTAATTATGACCTACCATCCACATTAAATTAAAATCGGAAGAGCAGTTTGTATTATATGGTTCGCAAAAATTAAGCGACAAAAATTTTTGAAATCGGAGACGTAAAATATGTTCGTTCTTCAGAACGATCATATATAGATCCCGTTTCCTTCAGTAAGCTCGGAAGCAAATGGTGATTACAATAATTCATCAAAAACATTAATAACTTTTTGTTGCTTGATCGTATGTGCATCACACAGATAAACGCACTTGGTTACATAAACTATAAATAACTACGTTTTCTTTTTCCACATGCGGCACAAATAAAAAGATGACAGAGAGGGGGATGCCAGATTTTGATTGGTTACTCTCCTTTGTTATAAACTTTCTTTATTACCTACTAAGAGGAGGTTGACAGAAACGAATTACTCTCATCGGCTAATTTATATTGACAAAAAAGTGGACAAAGGCAGAAGCTGAGGCACGTTCTAAAGTTCTGAGTAACTCTTCTATATTTACAAACATATTTTGAAGATAAAAATAAATTCATTAAATCGTTTTTAAACTTAAAACAAAAATTTTAAATTAATTTAATATTTCATTATTCTAATTTCTGTTATGATTTAAACAAACGAGACAAGTGAATATTAATAGAACGGACGAGGAAAGTAAAATTAACAAATAAACATCATTGTAAATTACAGTATTAAATTATCATTGTTGTCTTTAATGTCACACCCACTCAGTTTAGAGCAAGGTAATTTTTCATAAAAGTATTTTGTACATAAATCTAAGTAATTACTGTAGTGTTATAATCATAGATTATAATTTATAAAAATATTATATTTGTTTATAACTATTTTACTTATTCTACATTATAATTACTTAATAATTACATGTTTAGTTTTGCCAAATTTGGTAATGTACATTTCATTATGACTTGCAATGATGAAAAGTATATAAGTATAATGAATGAAGTATGACACCTAATTTTTAAATCAATATGGGAAGTCTAGCTCTATATAATATTATGTTTGCATTGTGATTTTTTAATTTGCCAAGGCAGTAAGGTGAAACCTGAGAGGAAGCCAAACCAACCAAAGTAAAATAATATAATTTGCTGAAGCTGAAGTTATGATATTGTTCTGAAGAACGATATTTTTATGTCTCCGATTTCAATTATTTCTAGACAGAAATGCGATTCAGACATCAGGGAAAATTTTTGGTTCCGAGTCTGTCTATCGCTCAATTTGTGCAAACCCACATATCTTTAACACTTTACGTCCGGTTTTAATGAATATTATATGGTAGGTCATATTTAGCCTATTCAAGATTCAACATTATGCGCCCATTTCTTTCTCTTCAACATACGGGCAAACATACATTTATTTAGACCTATTAGTATGTTCAAAAGTATTGATCTGATTAATATTAAATTTAGATGGTTAGTCGAAAGTATACCAAGAGATAATAGGTAGCACAGGTTTCTTTCAACCGTCTGAGCTCTTTCACTTTTGCTTAATTAATACTTTAATTCATGTAAAAAATCAAATCAATTTTGAAATATTAAAAATTCAGGGAAAACAATGACATAAATAAGACAATAATGGCTTGTTTTTTTAGTGCGAGGAAGCTATGTTCCACACTAATTATAGAGGTCTATTTCTTTAAATCTCCGAATTCTAAATTCCGAGACAGAAATTCACATCTTATGACACCAGGGAACATATATTTATGGTTTTGTGTCTGCCAATCAACAATTTTGTGAACCATAATCTTAAAGAGTGCTCTTAATGAAATTTAGATGCAATGTGCCCTCAGAAGGTCACGTATTAATTTTAATCCAATATTATGATTACATTTTATGTTGGATAAAAATAGATTTTATAGTAATCGAAACAGATCCAAAGAACCGAACACTTTCAATTCCGTGGGTTCACATTATTTTATAATTATTCGTGCAATATAGGATGCAAGAAATCTATGTGCCACACTAATCGAAGACTATCTTATAGTTTGGCTTTATTTTTCGAACCGCAATATATCATAAAAGAGTTGTTGAGAATGTCCAATCCTTGAATTGTAGTTGTAATTAACATACATTTTTAACATTTGACCAAGTTTTATACGGTAATTATTATCATAATCTAGACACTTAAAATTTATATTTTAGACTTTTATAGTAGCTAAACTACGTTTGATACGAAGTATAAACATTTTATCTCTGTTTAGGTGCGTAGAAAGTGATTCTTTTTATAGTTTAATTAATTGCGCTTGCGCGTTTCATATTTCTTCTTTATTATCGCTCTGGTGCGAAAAAAAGAAGAATTCTTCACCTTGTCGCACGATTTTTCGTTTGTTTCCATTTAACAATACTAGTTTGCTGTTTGTTTGATTGAAGTACCTGTTTATTTTCTATATTTATTATTAAAATCCAACAATACGGTACGCAACTCGTGCGAAAACCGCATCTTGCTTTGCTCGTGTGATTTAACTACCCCCGCTGTCACTCGGGTGGAAACTCCACTCTCACATGCAAAATGCTGCTTTTCGCACTATACGCGTAATGTAATATTATATACATTTAGGTTCTTCGTTGAATTGGAAAAACGCGCATCTCTTTGGAAATAGTTAAATCATGCCACAAGTAACTTATTCACACTTAAACGGGTCTTGGTCTTTGAGTAGGTCTAAATTTACGCCAAGTTCAATAGAGAGTATAATCTAATTATCCATAGGCATGAGATTGGCGCATGAAAGCGTTCTCACTGAAATAGAATTTGGACATTTTAAACAAAATACTAGTAAAATAGATTTACTAAAGAGTCTATCACCTTTAGCATGGCAGTCTTATATAATGTTTGATTTGCTTCCATCGAAATTGAACATGATCATGATTTGATTGCGTTTTTAGCAATCCATTGGACTAATTCGACCTTAATAGTTAAATTTATTGTTGGAACAATAAAACTACATTAATTAAACCAAATGTCATTTTGTAGATAATTATATCGTTATAAATTTGTACAGAATGTTTTCTTTCAGACGGTTCTTTCTTACAGTGATAACCCTATCACTGTATACGTACCCTCTATACGTCTGAAGATTATATTCCAAGGGTTTTGTTTTTAAGAGGTTGATTTAATGAATTTTTTAATAATTTAGGAAAAATGAATAAATTATACATAGTATATAATTTAGTAAATTAATAAATTTAGTTCGACTCATTTACCTCTCGTTTAAAGTAGAAAAGGGAATAGTATATTCACACTAATATAAAAACTGCTTCAAACAAAATTTGCAAAGCAAAGAATCCACGCAAACGTATGTAGTATGTATTAATTTCCGAATAAGTTTTTACGCCCGATGCCCGATACAACTCGTACTTAACTTTTTCATAGACGAATATATTATTAACTTGTTCCAGTGTTTTCCGTTTATTAGTTCTTTTGTGTTAATTATCCATAAAAATCATTTCCCCCTTGCGGGGAATCGAACCCGGCTTCTCACCGTCCGCATTTATAGCTGTTTTCTCAAGAACTAGATTTTTTCCTGAGAAAAACACTAGATATAATAATATACATTAAAGGTGAGTAATGAACTAAAAGAGTCATAATATATAATTCTTTGATTCTTATAAATAGTTACATCCGACATTTGATTGAGTATAATACTTCCATATATATATAGCATTCTATAGTATAGCATTAAAAGTAAATTACATTTGATTTAAATACATAAAAAAAATTAATAATTTTTTTGTAAACCTCTATTTAGTAATTTGAGTTAAAATTATATTGTTGTTTTACCATTTCTACACTCTAATAGATGTAGTGTAGTTCATATAAAAATAAAATACTGTGCAAAACTTCATTTTGATGAAGTTACACAAATAAATAATGTCTGTAAGTTAATAAAAAAATAATAATAATGGCTGTAACTGCAATGGAGCCTAAACTACAAAAAAAACTATTTCGATTAAATTTGGAATGCAAAAAAAACATTCGCAGAATCTAATCTGGCAAGTAGGTAGTCTATTTAAAACAACCAATATCAGCCGCTTTTTGGAAAAATATAGTTTCTGAAAATAGCGATTGTTGTTAATAACGAGAGGACGGTGTAACATCCCCACCGAATAGTATTATATTTATAGTAATTTTTTTTTTAAAAAAATGCTAATAATAACTAAATCTAACCTTGAAAACTCGTCACAAATAACTATTGGGAAAACCCTGGACAAATTAATTATGGACATAAGAAAGTTTAGAACATTTAGTATCGAACAGACTTCTTTATGTTTATGTCTAAGATTTTAGTTGACATTAGTTCTCATAATACAGTGGTCAGTGGTCGCATGATGTATCTTAATATTGAAAATATTAACAGATAAATTTCCAATACCATAAATCTTGCTTATAATTTATCTAGAAGAATTAAAAAGAAATCTAGTTGATATAAAGTGGGCCGGAATATGTGCCACTGCCAAATACTAAAATAGCCACAAAGCCCCGACTATCTCTCATTATTATATTTTTATACCTGTTATTAGGTCTTCTTATTCACTAAAGCAAATAACAAGAATATTTTTACGACTCTTAATTTAGGTATCATTGTTTATTTATTAGTCATACTTTGATTATGAATCCCGATAAACTGATTGGTCTATCAAAACTAAATGTTTAACATTAAAAACTACTAATTTTGTTTTGCTTTCTCATATTCCAAGTGTATATAAAGAGAAATGATGCATTGTCATAGTTCGAATAATTGATTTTGAGATATTGATGGATTTTAGGCCCCAGAGTCATGGAGCCTAAATACTAATCCGACTTTGATAAAATTATGTAAATATGTGTAGAAAATTCGTATCTTTTGCGAAATGGAGTTTTAATTTTAGCTTCAAATCCTACAAGGACACATCTCACAAAACGTACACATCAAGACTCTAACTCAACTCGCAGATCAATGCACTCGTATACACGATACCTTAGCTCACAGATGTGTTAAGTGACAATATTCTGATTTCTCAGAAAACGAACATCACTTACCACATCTGCGTATTCCAAGTTCAAAAAAGTGACTGTATTTACTTCATTCGGCATTAATATAAACCACCATTAGAGCAATGCTACACTTACTACATACCACATCTGTGCATTTGATAATATAGGTCATAAAGGGTCAGATTATCTCTTAACCCTCATTTTAAAAAAAATGTCACTTAACACATCTGCGAGCTAAGGTATCACATCACAATAATTTAGACCACTTGGTCATGGTCCTAATAATATGTCATAGAACTTGTGGGTGACACCAAACATTCCAACTCCTATCTAAGATCTTACGAAAAATGGGTGAAGAGCCTTTCTTTATAAACAAATTCATCCTCCACACGGACCTTTGTCCGTGAATAAGCCTTTTCCAAGTGTAAATCCTTCCAAGATTCCAATTCCAACCCTCTAGTCCACAGCCTGTTTTCCCGGTCATTCATGACAAACCTCCTAGACGCCTATAAAGAGATGGTGGCCAAGCGACCTCTTAGATAACTAAAGTGTATTATTACAATTATTTTATGATTTTTTTTTTTTTTTTTTTTTAATTATTATTATTTCTCTACATCATATGCGAAGGTTTCAATTCCAACTTTTTTTTTCTTTTTTTTAAATAAAAGGCTGGTCAACGACTTATTAAAATTCAATTGCTTGTTCATATTTTACGATTTTGGTAGTATTCATACTACAACGGAAAGATTGATTTAAATTTTAATTTAAATCAAATTATAATTATTAAACTACAGGAAACAGACAGATAAAAATAGACTCCAGCGCCGGGAAAAAACAAATTGCTTGTTGTTTTCAAATCTTACTTAACGCTTGAAATATTATAAGAATTGATTAGTTAACTGTGAAGCCCTCACATATTATACCCTTAAATCATGTAATGCTCAAGTGAAACTTTCTCCCATCAGTACTGCTTATAATAAAAATGTATTTTAGTTGCAAGAATCCAATTATCGCCCACAACTTATGTGGTTTTATGCCAAGCAGCTAACAATTACACTTAAAATGGAAGTATTATGGAAGTATTTCAAATTAGATTTGAAGAAGTCATATTTTACTAATTTATACCAAAAATTAACGTTAATAAAAGTTTACATATTATGTTCGTTGCTTTTTACACTAAGAATGTNTGTGAAGTTTTTTTTCTTTACCTTGGCAATATTTCCTGTCTTGCTTCGCTCGACAGTAAATGTAATTGCCGCGGTAAAGAAAAAACTCACTTCACAGCCTAGTAACATAATATGCTATTTTATTGTAATTTTTTAATAAATGCGAAAATTAAGGTGAAGTATTTTTAATAACTTCATCCTGTTAATGAGAAAATTTGCAGGTTAAATGTAAAGAAAACATTTCATAAAATAAATAAATACAAAGTTAATATATATAGGCCAGTCAAATTAGACATTAAATTCGCAAAGCGTGATGTAGTTCTTATTTTTTGACATGTTATAAATAAATGTTAATCCGAATAAAAGTTTACATATTATGTTCGTTGCTTTTTACACTAAGAATGTTTCATCATTAGCTCTTGCTAATAATAATAGCTTCAATAACTCTTAATTATACTTAATATTTGTTTTCCAAATAATATCTTGCCACGGAGTCGCATATTTGTTGGATATATAATATAAATATACATGTATATATGTTATAACAATGGCAGCTTTTAATCCAATTGCTTACTAAGTAGTAATTTAAGAGCTTAATTAAAAATAAAATTATTTTAAATGTAATGCAATTCACCGTAAAACGAAGAATTTATAAATACAAAATGTTAGAAACGTATTTCTAAATTGAGGTATAAAATATATGATTAAATTGTGAGAAGCTGCAAGACCTATTATCTTATGTTATCCTATAGGACCTTCCTTCAATTTTCCCCTAGGGTTGTGGAAGCTCCAAAGGTAGTTATAACCAAACACAAAATTACAATTTAACTTTCCATAAATTAAAATGATATCCAATAGAATACTACATTGTTGTTTTGCCCTGCTTAAGGTCAAATAATATTAATAATCGTAGATAAAATTTAAATATAAATTAATTATATACACATCCTATATACGATAAATATATTATGCACAATGCATAATTATAAGAACGGCCCCAAACATTGTCGAAAAGTATTTAAGTTACATTTTATTCTTGTGATACAAAATTACTTTTTTCCGTGGTAGGCTGTGAAATAGTAACTTTAGAGCCTAAAAAACAAAGCTAAAATCAATTTTTTCATTACGTGGACTTAAAAAATCTTTTCATTACTTCTGTCAATTAAGAAAAAAATGTTTACGTCCTAGGACGAAAAAAAAATGTTTCTTTACTGCAAGCAGTTATTAAAACTTAGTAGTAGCGCTGCAATCTTAGTCGAAAGGCTTGTTAGTACGATTGAATTCCGCTAGATGTCAATGCGTTTTATTTATCTTTTCTTATAGTGTAATCTCTTTTTTAGGTTTCTTTTTTTTAAATCTTAAGTTTGAACTAATATTTGTTATTATTATATTGATTATTGATTAATAT
>KZ652535.1:18316-29843 GCA_001010745.2 Gerris buenoi | reverse complement strand
AACATAATATCGGTCAATGCAACCAATAGCTAATATTATAAAGAGAAATCTTTTCGAAATAACGGCTACTGTGGAAGATGAAAAAAAAAGAAAGAATATTTAATTATGCATAGACTAGTGCATTATGGCCCCCACGAGATATTAAAAACAACTTTAGGGGCCCTAAAATCCAATAAAAACCCTTTCAGAAGGTAAAGACAGAATTCTTCAATTAATTAAATCATCACAGGTTCCAAAGCATCAATACAGTGCCTGATTATATCAAGGCATAACCCTAGCTTAAATTATTAACAAAAGCTGCAAATATCCAAAAATTAGTTAAAAACTAGAAAAGAAAATAAGAACGAAAAGAGCCTTTACTTCTAAACTTCTAAAGCATGTCAATAAAAATATTCATATTTCGTTCACAAATATTTAAATGTTAGGTCCCGCAAATCCTATGTACACGCCGTAACTAAAATTACATGAGGAGAAAACAAACATTAGTTAATTTCCTTTAAAAATAGGCAAGACATTTATGCCAAGTAGATCGTTGAATATACAGTATAATTATTTTTTCTACGCACCAACCAATTTCATTTTCAATCATCGCAATCAGATTTTGGGCTAAACACTAATAATGGGGATTAAAACAACATGATATTAATATGATCTGATATTACAATCCTAAAAACCAATCAATAGGAAATTATTAATGCAAGTATTGAAATTATAATGTATAAAAATAACAAAATAAATACATCATTCTGTTAATAAATTATTTATCGAGCTATGGAAAATATAGTCTTTTCAACATGCTTGTCTTGTATAATTTTTAACTTTTCACATTTCTTTTGGAAAAATAAATTTAGTTTTACTTCAGTAGACTTGATCACAGACATTATGATTCAATCTAGTAAACACACTTCACTGTTATTTCTAGAGCATTCAAATATTAGAATAATTCGTGCTTTTTCAAACCTATAAAAATAAGATTGAATATAGTTTATAGTGTAGATATTAAATGGATGGATGATCAGCAGTCAAACTGATGCAAATTGTTTTCCAATATTAAGGTTTATAGTATAAATTATTTTCCTATTTATGTAAATATTAAAAGGGGTTCGAAAATTATCTAAACAGATAAACCCTGAACCTCATAGCCTTGACATTCTATTTTCTTTGTTTATCTTGGACAGTCTATATAAATGATCGATGAAAACTCGAGAACCAAATGACAGTAGATCATTGAGTTATTTATACAATCTGAATTATTTATAAAAGTACTTACTCATAGAATACCAAACATAATGTCTAATAGTAATACATCAACGTCTCGGTTTTTCTTATTGGATTACTTATAATCCACACAGCTTTTGGAACAGGACATAAATAATATACAGTAGAACCTCGATTAACCGTCAAGTAAGGGACCGGAGTTTCGACGGATAATTGAAAGGACGGTTAAGTGAGAAAGAGAAAACTTTTAGGGCCAAAAATATGTAGGCCCTTTATTTTTATTTTTCACTAGAGGCATAAAAACATTCAAACCAAAAGTTAAAAATGTCTTGGCTCAACCAGGCACTTTTTTAAGCTTAAAAATTGACAGTTAGTGCCTTCATAGACACACTTGGAGTGGGTGGGGGAGGGGGAAAGCGTAGAGACAAAGAAAGGGTAGTGTGTTCAGCAAGTGTGGCTGACAGTTAAGCGAGAAAAACGGTAACGGAGTAGCGAAAGAGACGGATAATCGAGGTTTTACTGCAGTTCTTTCGCGTCCCATCAAGAATAATGAGTTAGATTCTAGATGAGTTAGAGAGTAAATGAGTTAGGATAACAATGTTATTAGAAAGTTAGGTTGTACCCAAACCCTAGAGAAAAATGTTCGCACAAGCTTAAAATTAATATAGGACTGTCTATAGGGTGGCTAACTCTCATGTGATATATTAATTTAATTAAAATGGGAGAGGTTCTAATGAGATTATACCATCGCTGGGGTATGAAGCTTGAAGGGAGATTTCATCATACAAAGCACGTACTTACTTCCTCATTCTTTCAGGATCGCAAGTGTCCCAGCCCGTCTCGTACATACCTCATAGTATTCGACGCAGTCACGTTCGAACCTGTCCAAAAAATTGGCAGTTTTTTGGTTAAGGACCAACATCTCGTATCTATATGAGACGACTGGTCTCACAAACGACTTTTAGACTCATTTTTAGAAGTTCATAACAATGCCATAAAATGGGTTCACAGCTAGAGGATCGTAATGCAACCTGATTCATCTATGGCCTTCTTATAAAGACGCCGCGAAAAAGTTGGTTCAAAGCTATCTTTTTTTGCGACACCTCTTCAAAACCTGTATGAAACCTTCCAGCCATCTTATGATTTTATATTTTTGTTTTCAATTTTGAAACAATTCTTTTAAAAAGTAATTATTTATTTTAACAATACATTGTTTATTAATACATATTATATTATTTTTAAATATATATTTTTTAAGTACAGTGAGAACTGTTTTATTTATTTTTAATTATTTTTTCTAAGGGTAATATTAGTAACGATATTTTTGGACCAAATAGTGATTTTTTAAATTCTACTTTTGTCCTTTTTTTATCGTGATTTATGTATATATTATTCTATCTTTCACATTAAAAGAAAGTGCTTTTAAAGATAGTTTTCTAAAAATGTAAAATTAAGAAGATTAATGAAAAAGACAAAATAATCAATCCTAGATCATAACTTAATACTGTCAATACATTTAATTTTTTAAAGATTTTCTTAATCTTTTATTCTTATTCTTTTTTTAAAGGAATAATCATTAATTGTAGTAAATAGAACTGTTTAAAAAGTTTATTGTTAAATCAAAAGAAAACTCTCAATATGAATATATTCCTTCAGAAAAGCTGATAAACATAAGTTTTGGTTTATAGTCTGAACTAGCGTGGGAGAAACCTGCGGTCTCATTTTCTAGGACGGCGCGGCATCGTCCAGTGAAAAATAGCACCTATTTCCTGACGCTAGTCTTTCTCTGAAATCCTCGAGTTCAGTGCCTTGTCATTTAAGGAACCAAACCAATCACTGTTGCCCTATCAAGCAGTTTCTTCTTTACTCCTGGGTCCTAGGTATTTTCATAAGCTTGATATATATTTCGTTATTAGCCCTGCTTCTAAAATTTTTCCTTCGAGCTTCGCAAATGAAAACCACATCATACCTTTCCATTCTATAAACTATATCCAGATCGTCTGGATATTCTACAGTCCAGTAGCGTTAGACACAAAAATCGCCCAATTGGGAAATAATTCCTACAAATGTTTTTTATTTTAATGGCCTCATGTATGTCCCAATATGTCTATCCTAGGTTTTCTCTCTCGCGCACCTGTGTTAAAGGAGGGCCCCAAAAGGGGTGTCTAGGTTGTTTTCCACTTTTATCTTTTAAAATAATCAAAAATTTTAAGAAAGGCTTTATTAAACGTATGTTATAGACCATTACATTCTGCGCCGAATAAGACCAAGAGCATTTTCTATGGACCTAAACTACAGCAGGTCAAAATCGGACCAATTTTACGATTTACCACATTTACGAAACATTTCGAATTAACGTCAGTTATTCTCAAATATCATTAAAAATAACCTGTTTTTCATAAAAGTATTCTAAATAAATATTTTAGAGCATTAAATTCTACGTTGAATAAAACTATAAACGCTACATATGGTCCACCCGCTACCAAACTATATTAGGTCTAAGTTGGTCCAATTATCAACATCAATGGAAATGTTGGTTCAACTTCAGGTTTTAGGACATATATTCAAAAATGATAAATCGATCAATTGCGAACTTCAATTAAAATGGACGATTCAACTTTTTTCGTTATTTGAAAATTGGTCCAACTTTGATCTACTGTAGTTTGGTAACGGGTGATTCTTAAAATTGTCTTTTGGTTATATTCGACACAGAATTAAATGTTCTAAAACATTTTAAATGCCATACTTTTATGAGAAACGAAAATATGTAGAAAATTGGTCCAACTTTGATCTACTGCATATTTAGTAGCGGGCTGTCCAAAGAATACGCTTTTGGTACAAAGCAACCGCTCAAAACTCCCCTAAGTGGGGGTACATTTTTACCCCTTCACACACAGCTCTTCCGAGGGATGAAACCCGGAACAGTCATATTGTGTCACAAATGAGACCATTGAAACAAAAAACTTTTTGTAGGAATCATTTTCGAATTGGATTTGAACGCCAAAAATTATACCCCTCTAAACATCTTGCTCAGTGTATTTATATACTATGCTTCTGTGCTTCCGTTTCCTTCGATGAACTATTTTGTCAAATAAATGTGTTTCCAATATGTTTTCGTTTTCGAGTTTTAGTTATGTTTTTTATCTTATCAATTTCGCATGTTTTGCTCATTGATTAAAACCAACTAAAGAGAAACATGATACAATTTCTCTTTGACACTCACGGTACCTCTTGTGGAGATTTTTCTTTAAGTGTACTTTTATTGATGAAAACAGAGTTGATAATCTTAAATACAATACAAGAAATATCATTATAGCTTCATCAAACAGAAATCTAGTCTTTTAGTAGTTAAACACAAGACGATTTGGTTAGCTCAAAACATGGTCCTTAAGCTTTCCGACACTCTTTTCGAACGTCCCGTTCAAATGAAGCTGCGATGAGACATTGACGTAAAGCTAAACCTGAACGTCAACTCCGATTACGAGGTGTTGAGGTAGAAGTAAACTAAATCCGACTCATATAAACGAGGTCGGTAGCCGTCATAGGAACCAACCATACATGGCCCCAAACCTCACACTTCACAAACATTATCGACCTGCCTCAAACAAAAACTTCTACGCTAAGAATCAAAATCCGACCATGCCTGAATTAGACTACACTTCAAGAACGAAGCTTATTTTAGAAACTACCTATGATATCTAACACCGACACTACCTTTATCTAACGAACAAACACGGATTACCCTAACTACCAGACAATCGATTGAATCGCAAATTACCAAGAATACTTAGAAATTCCAAAATTCAGAGTTAAACATATATCACGATCCCAGATTAATCCTTAAATACTTTTGACAAATATTAAACTCTCTTGTGCCTTAAAAATTCTCTGGCCATTGCAAAAAGTTTTCTATATTTCAACATCCGAACAATATTCGGATTAATTTAGAAAACGGTATTCTTCCCGATGATGAAAGACTTATGTTTATACGTATAGTAAAAATCATTGTATTTTCTTTATTCTCAACTATAATATCAAATTTTATGGTCACTTATATTCTTCTGCATTTAGCATTAGTAGATTGATCATTGTTGATTAATTAGTTTTAACATTCATAAAATCCTAGCAAAACCCCACAGTCAAGCAAAGAAACCATAGTCGATCTCCCGGAATAAGTGAAATTCGTAACGCGTGCACTTAATCACACGGTGACATCACATCGAAGTCATCGGGAGGAAATCCTACTTCGAAGAAGTTTAATGCCGACAAAGGATTTAGAAACTTCAAGAACAGTACCTAAGGTAAGAACTAGAATCCAAGCCAGAGGTATTAAATAAATAATTCACCAACTAAAGATGCTGCATCTCCTGGTTAGGTTATTAAATCCGCTCATTAGTTGAGAGATTTTCCTCTTTACTAAAAAGGAGTGCAGATCACATATGTTCATTTGTGCAAAAGGAATGTCATTGCTTTTCTTGTTTATTTCCAGTACATATATGTAATGGAAATAAACTGTTGTACGTACAGAGCAACTTATAAAATCCCCGAATGTGGTAAAAAATAAATAAATAAATAATCGAACACCTTCGTAACCTACAGGAGAGAACACGAAGGTAGGCCTGGCATTGGCTTGAGAGCAACATACTCGTTTATTGTTCTTGTTTGTTTATGTACACGACGAAAAGGAACCTCAACATGAGAGGCTTGTAAATGGTTTTTTAGATGACGTTAGTGACTCCTGTTTTATCTCTAAATTACTCCATTGTCACCTCGGTGGACGTGGAACGCAAACCCAATTAGTTCTAGTGACTACTCACACGAAAACAACCTTGAATGCTTTGAAGTTAACTCAGAGCACCTACAAGAGATTCAATCGCTTCATCGCGAGAGGTTTTTAACGACGAAGCAAGTGGTCCTATCTCTAAAATTCTCGTCGAAACTCCTGGCTAGAGTTAAGAATGCCGTAACTAGTGACGGCGGCTTGGTTAACGTGTCAGATTATACTGTGTAAGAAGGCAACGTCTTGAGCCGCGTCCACACTATGCCCCACTTTGCCAGTTGGCAAAGCCGGATGCAAGTAAAAGTTTTGCGCAGTCAAGCGATACATGTTATGATAGTTGAATAGTGAATATGCCAGGCGAAAGGTCTGGGAATAATAGTCCTGTTCCCTTACTACTTCCCTTTACTAGTCTGCCCTTTACTACGATCATCCTCTTTAACTATCAACTCATCATGATAAACTATGTATATTCGTAATATTCAATATTTATTGTATTACGCTCGCTTCAAGTGCCGATACTCTTTCAAGAGAGCAACGCGAATAATTGTATAGCCAGATTTAGACCGGAGTTACTAGCAAGTGTTTCAAATCATTTTTAATAACATTTTGGAAAACGCTCCTAAATTAGCGGCGTGTTATAACAAGACACTAACAGAGTTATTAACAGAACACTAACATGTTATTAACAAGATTTTTGTTATCTACTAAATGTCGGTAATGATATTGGTAAAATTTGTTAGCAGCACACGTTAAACTGGATTTACACCGAAGTTATACTATTGTTTGTATTTGTTGGTAACACTTGTATATCACCAACAAATACTAGTCATTTCGCAGATACTTGCCAAGCGAGAGAGGAGATGTGGCATAGTAACAATAAAAAGTAAAACTTGTATTTTGTAAGCAACATTTTGTTAGTAGAATTTGATATGAACGTGGTTACTAATAATATTATTGGTAACATTTGTCAAAATTGATTGGTGTAAACCCAGCTTAAAGATAGTTTTCAAGATATTATGCATGTGGTTTCTCAATTGAAATTTGGGCTCTTCGCATAAACCCCACCCAGCGGTAGAATAATAATTACATACAAAGAAAATAACTAAAACTTATCTTCCAAGATAAATACACAATCGTATTGCACCATATTTCGCTAAGACGATACGTAGGAGAGGATTTTTTCTAGGTTATTCGATTATCTTCAATTCCATTTTAAAATGCGTAAATGTCTTGGTTTCTGGGACTTAAAAACATTCTTTATTACCATAACATCCCCTTCATTATAATACGTATTAAAAATACATCTATCGTCTAAGGCAGTGAAATTTATTGTAATGTATTTCGTGTTTTCACTCGTTCTTTCTGTTTTGTTATTTTATTCTTTTCGTTAGAGAAGTACTGACATTCTAAAGAAACAAGAATTGTTAAAAGTTTAAATTTATTTAAATTAGTATATAATATATTATTCCGTGTACGTTCAAGTTTATCTGTAGTACTCAAAGCATTGTTTTTATTTTTTTTACAAAGGTAAGTTTATAGGATTTGGATACACCTAAACCTAAACCTCCTGGGTGTATATGACCAAGCAGTCCAACACCCTTCAAAAAACAAATAAATAAATAAATACACCTAAACCTCAGGTACGATTCGAGCGGTGAGCGGGGAGCGGCAGGGTGGTACCGCTGTTTACATTGAGTTCAATGGAAGTAAAGGAGGGGCGGCTATGACAAGCACAAGCGTCTGAGCGAAACAATTTTCCGCTTGCCGCTTACCGCTCAGTCTAGACATTAATTTCCGCTCAGTCTTTTCAGTTGATTAGAAACTCTCGTCAAGTAAAAATGGCAGGGAACTGATGGAATATACCGCCCAGTTTTTTATTTTCGCTCTGATCGTAGCCGGAGCCGCTCGTCGCTCTACCACTCAGATGCTCTGCCGCCCACCGCTCGTATCGCGTTCGAGGCGCGAATGTTAAAAGGGGTGAGCACCATTAATGAATAGTTGTCTTNGGAACCTCAACATGAGAGGCTTGTAAATGGTTTTTTAGATGACGTTAGTGACTCCTGTTTTATCTCTAAATTACTCCATTGTCACCTCGGTGGACGTGGAACGCAAACCCAATTAGTTCTAGTGACTACTCACACGAAAACAACCTTGAATGCTTTGAAGTTAACTCAGAGCACCTACAAGAGATTCAATCGCTTCATCGCGAGAGGTTTTTAACGACGAAGCAAGTGGTCCTATCTCTAAAATTCTCGTCGAAACTCCTGGCTAGAGTTAAGAATGCCGTAACTAGTGACGGCGGCTTGGTTAACGTGTCAGATTATACTGTGTAAGAAGGCAACGTCTTGAGCCGCGTCCACACTATGCCCCACTTTGCCAGTTGGCAAAGCCGGATGCAAGTAAAAGTTTTGCGCAGTCAAGCGATACATGTTATGATAGTTGAATAGTGAATATGCCAGGCGAAAGGTCTGGGAATAATAGTCCTGTTCCCTTACTACTTCCCTTTACTAGTCTGCCCTTTACTACGATCATCCTCTTTAACTATCAACTCATCATGATAAACTATGTATATTCGTAATATTCAATATTTATTGTATTACGCTCGCTTCAAGTGCCGATACTCTTTCAAGAGAGCAACGCGAATAATTGTATAGCCAGATTTAGACCGGAGTTACTAGCAAGTGTTTCAAATCATTTTTAATAACATTTTGGAAAACGCTCCTAAATTAGCGGCGTGTTATAACAAGACACTAACAGAGTTATTAACAGAACACTAACATGTTATTAACAAGATTTTTGTTATCTACTAAAAGNAAGCAATTTTCCGCTTGCCGCTTACCGCTCAGTCTAGACATTAATTTCCGCTCAGTCTTTTCAGTTGATTAGAAACTCTCGTCAAGTAAAAATGGCAGATAACTGATGGAAAATACCGCCCAGCATGTTATTTTCACTCAGAGCCGCTCGTCGCTCTACCACTCTGATGCTCTGTCGCCCACCGCTCGAATCGCGCCCGAGGCGCGAAGGGTAAAAGGGGTGAGCACTATTAATGAATAGTTGTCTTATTGGGAGAGATGCAGTCACATAAGTACATACTTATTTAATAAATTTTAATTAAACTATTTTTAATCAAACTATTTTTTAATTTTCACTAGTTAAATTAGAATTTTAATATCACTATCCATGTATACTACTCAACTTTTGAAGTGGAACACCTGCAAAAATCTCTATATCGTTTACTTATCTAGTCATTCAGCTAACTTACCTTCCTTCCAATACTTCTACGAATTGTGGGCAATTCACGAGGTAATTATAATAAAAAATTGAAACAATTTCAAACAAAAATTTAACAAAGATAAATATTTTTTAATTATTGAAAAAAGCCAAATTTTACTAATTATTTAGGCGATTATTAGCCATCATAGAAACAATGAAAAATTTAAGTTTACAATCAAAGTGATACAGGAGAACTAAAGGAGAGAGCATGTTGACGATTAAAGCAAAACAGTAGTGTTATTTTGTCCTTTAAACTGGTAAGCTTGTTTTCGCACACATGGACACAGGAACCACAGGTAACAAACAAACAACTTCCAAATCAACTCAAAAGGGCCAAAGGTCGTCTGACACACATGTCTAACATTTCCAATAGTTTTAATCCCACTATTATCTCCAAAGTTATTTTTTATTTGTTAATATGTTTGAATTTTTGAGGTGTTCCACTTCAAAATTTGAGTAGTATATATTCGATATAGTGGCATCCTAGATGTCACTACATTGTATCAGTTAATTATAGTTTATGATCTACACATAAACACATAGGGACATTTAACCTTTCCACCAAAATAAATTTTGTCTTTATCTCATGCAAGAATGATAGAAAAATAATACTTAGTTAAATTTTCATTTTTATATGAATATACTACTATCTACCAACTCATCGAAATTTAAGTTGTCTAGCTTAAATGGCAACGATACGATAACAATAATATTATTAGTAGTGTATTATTAGTATGTTCTGTGTGGCGACGTTGTTCAATACCTTTATCCTAAATTACGAGATCATTTCTTTAACGGAATCAAATATTGATGTGGCACTTTGTAAGTCATTCTTACAGTAAACAATTATATTTTTATTCTCGAAAATGGCTCGAGTAGCCGAAACGTTGCCTTGCAGTATGAAGCAGTGGTTAGTCATCTTTCTCTTCCTACCCTTCAAGGATCCAAATTACTCGATCTAAAACTAATTATTCAGGGTACACTTAGCATCGCTATAAAAAAGTACTTGCAAATACCCCCACCCTCTAGCTCGCCCCAATCTCACTAGGATTTTTTATTTCCTTCAAACAAAGTTACCAAGGAACAAATGTACCAATTTTTAAAACTCCGGGATTTTTTTTTTTTTTTTTTTTTTTTTTTTAGATTTGTCTCATTTGAATGAATTTCATCATTATGTTTAAGTCAGATTATAAATTATTCATCACATTAAAATTTCCTTACGTTAAATTAAGTTAAAAAAAAAAAATAAGTTACGAATTATTGTATAAAAATGGTATTTCAATCAGAGTAGCTGAATATAGATGTAATAAATGAATTATAAATAATAAATTAAACATTCTTATGCAAGTTATAAGTCTGTAAGTAAATTATTAAGTCCCATTAAAGAAAAATTGGAATGCTCTTTCAGCATTATCCTGCCAGATAATTGCGATATTGTTAGATAATTAATACATCTATATTAAAGAAGTAGAAAATAGCTCCTCAATAACGATAATTTCCTCTAAGGTACAGAAATATATTTTAAATAAATTCATTATTTAAAAAAATTAATAAAGTAAAACTAATAAGTCATGAAATTTAATATTATAGTTATGAAATAAGAATTAAGAAAATACAAAACTATCAATACATCCACCCAACATAATAAGAAAATATAAAATCATTCATTCATAATTAAGAAGTAAATTAAGACAATGATAGTATTTTTGATTACCTAATTTTTGAATTATCTTACAAATGAAACAAAAAAAAAGTAACTTTTATGTCGGAATAAATGCCATATGTTAAAACGACCGAAGGTAACGTAAAGAAGCTGTATGATCGTTCGAAAATATTTTATGTCTCTGATTTCAAAGTACCGGTGTGGGAATCCCACACATGACTTCCATGAAATAATGTGGTGTCTATACGTGAGCAAGAGATAACTCAGTATAAACTACATAGTACAAACAGCAAATATCGATTATAGTTTTGCAACAATAATAATACCTAATGATACACAATAAAAATATATATTTAACATAAAAATAAAATGTTACCCTAATAAATGTCGGTAGTATGTAAAAAGATTAGAGGATATGTGTCCGTTCCGATGTTTAGAGCTAAACTGAAGTGAAAGAAAGGAGGTTTGTTTACATCTAGAGTTCAAGGAGAGTTTATGCGAAAACAAAACAAATTGATTAATTTTTATCCTTTATAACAAAAAACCTTTATTATTCAATGTTTGTTTATATTTTCTTTATACTTGTTATTAAC
>KZ652534.1:171099-185376 GCA_001010745.2 Gerris buenoi | reverse complement strand
TTTTTATACTTTATCACTGACTTTGGTATGTAATATGATCTTGTTTTCTCTGTTGGAGGTATCTAATGTGAATGATATGACGTATTGTTGACACATTTAAACATCTGTATTTATACGGAGTACTTAGTACTTCCTTTACTAGAATTATTATCAACTTCCTTTACTATAAAGCTTACTGTACCGCTTTATCAGCTAAAATATGTTACAAACAAGGGAAGAATTTCTTGTAATTTCTAATAATAAAATGCGTTTTACAAATGAAAAGAATTTCTTTTGTGTGTAAGATCACGACCCAGTACTGATACCTGTAAACCTTTTATCAATTACCATTTACACCAACTAAAGCTATTATTTACGTTTTTAGGTCATTAATCGCTATCTGATTTACAAAACATTCTACAATTACTGTAGACTGTTTACACCAACTGTCGTTGTTTACATACATTAGACGACGTTACAAATACCCGTGTATACCCCCTCATCTCTCAGTATGTATCACCGTCTGTGCAGGATCAGAGGTCAGGCAAAGATGTAAGTGAGGAACGAGAATTCGACAAATCTTGCGTACTCGATTAAAATATGACGGGTGGTATAATTAAGGTACAGTCGTTAATAGAGGGCGGGTGGTGGGGCATGCGACTGACGAGGAGTGGGGGTAACAGGTGAAATTCGAGAACGGGAAAGGGGGCGTGGCTTAAGTAGGGGGGATAATCGTGTACACAGGTCATACTCATACATGCGGACGAGGAAATCAGACATGTATATACTTCAATGAGGTACGTGAACGAGATACTCTGCCAGGTTGTGTATCGATGCTCAGGTGGTGGGGGTATGTATTTACTTCGATGAGGTACGTGAACGAAATACTCTGCCAGGCAGTGTGGCTCATGTATCGATAGGTAACTTCGATGACTCAGGGGGGCGTGGCCAAGTTGTAAGGTAAAAAGGAGGAGGAGGGGGGAGGCTGGTCAGGTAGGGTTATACCTACTGAGATAATTAGTTATAATTAAAATATTTAAATAGATATTTAATGTTTAAATAGTAAGTTTTATGCAAGGAGATTCATTACAGTGGGATGGCTCAGTGATACAGTTAATGCTTCATGTAACGGAGGTCACTGGTTCAAATCCAGCTTATAGCTCATCAATTTTTAACGTTATAAATCATTTAGAGGTGAGTGGCCATCGCCGTCGTCGGGACACTACTCGATTATATAAAAGATTTATTTTATTTTTTTTTTAATTTTTACTGGGGTACTTCATAATTATAAGCCATAAGCTGTTCTGGGTCTAGTTCTATTGTCGTAAATGTCGACTCCTAGACTTGGGGAAAATTGAAAGACTTTTTCGGGACTAGGTCTCGCTACTGACATGACAGAGGACATTATTCTTAGTGTAGCTCAGTTGGTTAGAGCGCTATACTGGAAATAGAGGCCCGTGGTTCGAGTTCTAGCGCTAGAGTCTATTTTTCTCTGCCTGTCTCCCGTTGTTAACAATAATTATAATTTTATTTAAATTAAAATTTAAACTTTCCGAAGTATGAATACTACCTAAAACTTAAAAATGAATAGATTTTTTCTATATTCAAGAAAATTGTTGTGTATGCGTAGTTAAATAGATTTTTGGAATGCTATTTATATACAGGGTGACTGGCGATAAAGTTTGGAAAAGATATAGGGCGATAGTACACCTCATACGGAACAAAAATCACCATATATAACATAGGTCAATTCTTAACCGTTCTCCCACTAGGTCAAAATTACCGAATTTTCGTGGGGTGTCGTCCTTGCCTCATAAATCGAATTGTTGCTCCTAAAATATGAATGCTAGAATAATGATATTATTATTACCAATGGAAGTTAGAAAAATGATTGTAAAATCCAGAAAAATACGAAGTATAAAAATGTTTTAAACTTTGAGTGTCCTCCATTTTGGAATGGTAAAAGATAGAAAGCTTAAGTTTGCGGAAAATATTTTCTTTTTTTAAGCCCTTTCACAAAATTTATCATTTTATGGATGTCCCAATTCAAAATTTCAAAGTTGAATTCAATATGGCGGCAACCAATATGACGGTAAAAATTATTACCCAACAAAAGAGTTGTTTTTTATAAATGATAAAGATACCCGCAAACCGGAACTTAATATCTCAATTATAACCGGAGATATTAAGCCGTTTTCGGACTTAGACCCCCCTTAGATTGTTGTATGGTACGTATTTTTCTGGAATTTACAATTATTTTTCTAACTTCCATTGGTTATTACTCAAAATATGGCCAAATAAATGGGTAAAGTTATGATTACTTTTTCAAAGGTAAGTAAATGAGGAAGTTTTCCAAAAAGTGTACTCCATGCACCTACACTGGTTAGTAAGTTTTGCCACCACCATAAAAATAATATAAATAAAAATTTTTCAATAATTTCGATAAAAATGAGTACTAAGCAAATGTTAATGTGAATTAAAGGAATGAAGATTACTTTTCTTTTAGGAAATTTTCTAAGCTTTCCAACGATAATAATATCATTATTCTAGCATTCATCTTTTAGGAGCAACAATTTGATTTATGAGGCAAGGACGACACCCCACGAAAATTCGGTAATATTGACCTAGTGGGAGAACGGTCAAGAATTGACCTATGGTATATATGGTGATTTTTGTTCCGTATGAGGTGTACTATCGCCCTATATCTTTTCCAAACTTTATCGCCAGTCACCCTGTATATTCAAGGAATATATATTATAACTTGTATTACCACACCCTCATTAAAAATAAATACTAAATATGTTTAAATGGTCTAAATTCCGTCTTTGAACCTTTTTTTTTGGAACATTTTAGTGTAGGGCTATTTTTCTATTAGACGACTCAATTAGATTAATTTTACTTGAATCAGTTTTTATATTAATTAATTTTAGTAAATTCTCCAAAATTGTTACTTGTAGAAATAAATACTAATATGTGTTGAATTTGGATTGCTATGAATTATATAATAAAACAAAACTTAAAAAAGAAAGAAGCACAACTTTATGTTTCGTATCACATGTGAAAAGAGAGAGATATTTACGGTTAAATTAAAATCAGTTTTTTTTTTAATTTACAGGTTTGCCAATAATACAAAACTAAATTTAACTATATTTTGAAACTTTTACATAACTCTTTCGTGTTTTACCTTTATGCTTTTACAGGAAATGAGAATATCCTTAGAACCCTAACATATACATGTTGTTATTGGTAATCAAATATTACTAGGTAGACCTATTATAATAGGTTTACCCTATTATATTTTTATACCGATGTTAGATTTTCCAGGAAAATCTAATTTCCGAAATAAAGGTGGACCAACATAGAGAATGGGGATTCTACACTAACAAACCTGTACACTTTAGCAAACTACCACTACAACAAAACTGCACACTTTAGCAAACTACTACTACAACAAACTTGCACACTTTAGCAAACTACTACTACAACATATCTGCACACTTTAGCAAACTACTACTACAACAAACCTGCACACTTTAGCAAACTACTACTACAACAAACTTGCACACTTTAGCAAACTACCACTACAACAAACCTGCACACTTTAGCAAACTACTACTACAACAAACTTGCTCACTGCGACTCTTGGATAATATATTGCTAAGTTTTCTTGAATTCCTGGAAAATCCTTACTTCTTGAAAAAAACTTAATAAAACATTTAATAATGAAATACATGAAGTTAATACGTCCCTGCATTGTTGTGCCCCAATGTTAAAGATTCGCTAGAGTTTCAAACATTTGCTTTTGTATTTCTTTTTTGCTACGTTTTTATTAGCTTGCTTTCTTGTTTGTTTGTTTGTCCAGTAATAGCTAAGCATCTGAAACTTTTAGAATAGCTCAGAACTCGATGAAAATACATTATTTTAATACTTTCAGCCATCTTTCAGCAGAATTTAATTCGTTTTCAGCAAATTTTGCTGTATGAAAAGTTAGTTCAGAAAAAAATCCGTAAGTTATTTTATTTGTTTTGACATGTCCCATATTTACGATCTTCATTTTGACGGGTTTTAAATTTGTAATTTTTTATTAAAGAAATAGACATTTATTTTATTTTGCTTTTTGTTAGATAGCAATAATATGCTAGATTCATAAGATTGTTTAATTAATTTGTATTGTATAGTTAGAGGAAAGTATTCGACAGGTGATAAGATGATAAGAGATAAGAATGAAGGAGAGTATAGAAGTGAAAACTTACACTGGCAGCGTGTTGAAATTCTCTCCTTCAAGAAATCCCCCAACCCCTCCCCCTTGCCATCCCCTCTCCCTTACCATCCCCTCTCTTTCCATCAGCTCTCTCCTCCTCAGCCAGGATTATTTTGCTAAGTTAAGCCTAGCGGAAGTTTCAAGACATCCAGATCTTTTGCTTTTTATTTTCTTCATTTTCTCTACAATTCCTTAAGGTTCTTGAGTAATAAAAATCTATCCCTATAAAATCTTTTAAAAACATTTTCTAAAGTTCAAAATATATTCTCCTATTCCTGTTTCTGTAAAGGTTTACAACTACATATAAAATAATCCTATTTAACCAACTATAAACTAGGAATGTTTTATAACGACAAATCGCAAGTTCAATTATTTAATATACATTTGGAATTTTTAACTCTGCAGTAACCCGACAGTAACTCGTTTTTTTTTAGCGCCTTTTAAACACCCTAGGCTTCCAAGACCTATAAATTAGATGAGGGAGGGGACAGGTTTCTTCGCTTAACATACAAGTATTCAATGCAAAATAGAATGTTGGGGAAAAATAATAATATTAAAAAAATAAATATTTTTCAGAAATAATTTAAATTTTCAAAAAATATACATACAGAAATTTTACAGGTAAGTAACATTTGGCTCGAGGGACCTACAAAACCTTACGTTTTTTGTTTTTTTAATTTTTTTTTTTTCGTTTTTTGTAAAATACTAACGTTGCAAAAGGCGTGTAGATTGAGTGACACTGTTTTCCCAACTAAATTTTTGAGGAATACCAGAGTTGTTGAAAAATTAAAATGGACGAATAGGAGGGGGGGTTGAAGCAGCTCGCGGGCTCCGGAGACCCAACGTGTTACTCTCAGGTTTTTTTAGACTAGCTGGCTAATGCTCCTGCTTCGCTATAGATTGTTATTTTTAATTTGATGGTTGATGGTTTTTAGAATTTCGTTAAGGAACATTGAAGTAAATTTACTAAGGCTCTGGTATCCTATGAGAACGGTGGCGTTAACTAGAGACCGTAATTTAGCGGTGGATGACATTATTGCGGTGGACGTAAAATTACGCTCGTAACGGTTACCTGAGATGTCAACTTGGAACGACATTGATTGGTGTAATTATGTTGGAGAAATGAGGAATGGACGATCTAGACTTAGCATTATTAGTTCATTTGGAAGACCTGATTTTTAAGAGTATTTGCGAAATAACCCCGAGATTATGTTACAACTGGGATTATATATAGTCTTTGAATTCGATATTATACATTTCCTCTTCATTCATTACAAGTATTTCATCTTCTTCGCTAGTTCACGACGCTTATCCTCATTTTATTGCATATAGTTTGCAACGCTACAAGCAAGAACGTTGCTGCAAAACTATATCACGAGATAGGACAGTTGCGTTATCTTTGTATGTGACACCAAAGATATAGTTTCACGTGTGGTCTTTGCTCATTATATAGGTATTTTTTTTTTTTTTTTTAAAAACTAATTNGTTGAGGATAACTGTACCGCAACAAGTTGAGGATAACTGTACCGCAACAAGTTGAGGATAACTGTACCGCAACAAGTTGAGGATAACTGTACCGCAACAAGTTGAGGATAACTGTACCGCAACAAGTTGAGGATAACTGTACCGCAACAAGTTGAGGATAACTGTACCGCAACAAGTTGAGGATAACTGTACCGCAACAAGTTGAGGATAACTGTACCGCAACAAGTTGAGGATAACTGTACCGCAACAAGTTGAGGATAACTGTACCGCAACAAGTTGAGGATAACTGTACCGCAACAAGTTGAGGATAACTGTACCGCAACAAGTTGAGGATAACTGTACCGCAACAAGTTGAGGATAACTGTACCGCAACAAGTTGAGGATAACTGTACCGCAACAAGTTGAGGATAACTGTACCGCAACAAGTTGAGGATAACTGTACCGCAACAAGTTGAGGATAACTGTACCGCAACAAGTTGAGGATAACTGTACCGCAACAAGTTGAGGATAACTGTACCGCAACAAGTTGAGGATAACTGTACCGCAACAAGTTGAGGATAACTGTACCGCAACAAGTTGAGGATAACTGTACCGCAACAAGTTGAGGATAACTGTACCGCAACAAGTTGAGGATAACTGTACCGCAACAAGTTGAGGATAACTGTACCGCAACAAGTTGAGGATAACTGTACCGCAACAAGTTGAGGATAACTGTGCCGCAACAAGTTGAGGATAACTGTACTGCAACAAATTTAGGTTAACTGTACCACAACAAATTGAGGATAACTGTACCGCAACAAGTTGAGGATAACTGTACTGCAACAAATTGAGGATAACTGTGCCGCAACAAGTTGAGGATAACTGTGCCGCAAATAGTTGAGGATAACTGTACTGCAACAAATTGAGGATAACTGTACCGCAACAAATTGAGGATAACTGTACCGCAACAAGTTGATGATAACTGTACCGCAACAAATTGAGGATAACTGTACCGCAACAAGTTGAGGATAACTGTCCCAAACAATTTTCTTGACAATTGGTGTCGTGTAAACCCGGCTTAAGCGAGAATATCTTGAATCCCCCCCACTTCCTGCATTCCTCCCCTCTTTTACCCCGTCTTTTTGAAAGCTATAATCTACAAAAATCCCTTATTAGTAATTGACTGCGATTATTGGAGAAACAGTTTTAAACCTAATCTTCCAGAAAAAGAAGGGGTTTTCCTTCTGCATCCCCCCCTCCCCTCGGTGAAAGCATCCATGGGTGGAATAATCTTTTATTAATTTATACTTACATCTTTAAAAGAAGCTCNACAGTAAGAAGATATTAGTGGGATCAGCACGACGACCAATAAAAGGAAAAAAATTCTCGTCAAACTGCACTCTTAGAGATTGGCGCTAAAATGAACATTGAAGGATTTAGTGTGAATGAGGTGAAAGCGAAAATCAAGTTTTTTTCGTACAGTTTTAATATTGAGTACGCTAAACAGTTATAAAGTGCTGGCTGGATGCTAATTCAGCACGGCTGTTCTGGTCGTTTCCGTAGCCACCCTGAAGTTGTTTAACATTATGTAGCAAGGAACGCTCACTTTTCGGGCTCATCCTTAAACAGGCTCTATAGAGTCTAATGGACCCTTCACTTGAAGTTCCTAAATTAATTAAGATGACGTGCCGTCACAATCTCTTTTCAAAAGCCATTCCCTTGACCACTCCCATTTTTTCTCTACCACCTTCATTAGAACTTTGCACGACTCAGCAATGATGACACAGATCATTACGAATTGAATTAAATTCCTCATGGGAAAGAGTAGACGATGTGCACTCGGCCATTTCTCGACCTCTACTGTCTACTGCTTCTTTTTACTGAGGTTTTGTTCAACTGGAATGACCAGCAACTGTACCGCAACAAGTTGAGGATAACTGTACCACAACAAGTTGAGGATAACTGTACCGCAACAAGCTGAGGATAACTGTACCACAACAAGTTGAGGATAACTGTACCGCAACAAGTTGAGGATAACTGTACCGCAACAAGTTGAGGATAACTGTACCGCAACAAGTTGAGGATAACTGTGCCGCAACAAGTTGAGGATAACTGTACTGCAACAAATTTAGGTTAACTGTACCACAACAAATTGAGGATAACTGTCCCAAACAATTTTCTTGACAATTGGTGTCGTGTAAACCCGGCTTAAGCGAGAATATCTTGAATCCCCCCCACTTCCTGCATTCCTCCCCTCTTTTACCCCGTCTTTTTGAAAGCTATAATCTACAAAAATCCCTTATTAGTAATTGACTGCGATTATTGGAGAAACAGTTTTAAACCTAATCTTCCAGAAAAAGAAGGGGTTTTCCTTCTGCATCCCCCCCTCCCCTCGGTGAAAGCATCCATGGGTGGAATAATCTTTTATTAATTTATACTTACATCTTTAAAAGAAGCTCTCTCCCAGCTTCCTAACTTTAAAAAATCAATCGGTGCTAAAAAAAAAAAAAAAAAAAACCTTTTTACTTTGCACCTATTTCACCTTAAAATTTCGTCTCAGCAAGCATTAATATTATTTAAGAAATCACTTTTTTAAAGCGGCCTACACATTTACAGTTTAACTGAAGATGTTGATCTGTTTGTCCAAAGAGCTCGGCCAAATAGTCATCAGTTTTAACGCAAAATTTAGTTTAAATTGTCTACGTTCATTCTTAAATAGTTTAGTGACGCGTCTTTATAGGAATGCTTTAATTCAGGCAGCAAAGACATTTGTGAACTATTGTCTTTTTCTTGGAGCCACTTCCCCGTTCAAAATTTCATTTTTGCCCTTATTTGTTCTCTACAAATTACCCACAATAATAAAATACAAAACATAGCATATGTCACTCGGAAGTAGTGTAGCCTCCAATGAGTGAATCATTTTCAGAATAAGATCTGTAGTTAACTAGGTTTTAGCATAATGTAATTAAACTATGCACCTATAATTATTTAAATGATAATTTATGTTAATTGAAATTTGTTCAGATATCCTTCCTCTCCATTATGACTGAATTTGTTTCAAATAATTAACCCGGAAAAAGAAATTTAAAAACCAGTGAATCAGTTTTCTTTTAGTATAGAGTTTTTATTCAAATTTGACAAAGTCTAACATTATATTAGACATAATTTACTATCTCAGATAGCTAGATTCAAATGTAGGTTAATATTGGTTTAGGTTAAGAGAGTTAGTGCTGTTTTCACGCCAACAGCAGAAGATTATGGGAAAGATAGAAATTAGCAAGGATAACAAATGTGGTGTACAAGTTCCTAAACCTACAGTCCTGAATCTTGTACGCTCACAAGTAAACACTAGAGCAAAGTCAGATGAGGCAGCCTAGATGAGGTACCTTCGTAGAGTAGAAGGTAAGAAATGAATAGATAGGATACGAAATCTCTTAACATCTAGCATGTATCCATCAATGAAGATCCATTAATTTGGACATGTAACAAGGATGCAAGAACGAAGGTTCCCACCCATGGCTGAAAAGTGCTGCTTGAGGGAAGAAGACCAAGAGGACGCTCCAGATGAAAGTGGGAAGACAACGTCGAGCAGGTGAAAGGAACCTGGAATCCTGGAATGAGACAAGAATGAAAGGAATCTTGGAGTGAGGCAAGACCAATTACTTGCTTCGGTTCGCTAAGTGGAGGAAAACAGGCAGCGATATGGTTTTAAACAAAGAGAACGAGAGTATTTTTAAAAACACTGATTAGCAACTTGATCGACGACGAGGAGAGGAATTTAAAGGATGATCAGATTTGCCGCAGCAGTTTGCATCCTTTTTGACATGAAACGTTATCGAAAATAGATAACAAAAACTACCAAGTCAGGGAATTTTTTAAACTCGACGACAAGATTTGAGAAAGTAGCGAAATTTTTTTCTGTTGCTCGTCGAGGTTGATTGATCGATGCTGATCTAAAACATCGATATTTTTTTCAATGTTGGTTCAGTTCGATCTCAAATGTTTTAAATGTCGATGTATTACAATGGATTTTTAAACCCTAATCAACTCCCCCATAACACCTTCTGAAAAACTGGCTGTTAATCTAGCCATCACCTCTTTTCCCCGAGCACATTACGTTCTTCACCGAGCAATAAATGAAGCTGATTTAATTAACTAAGTAAAAATAATTTTTTAACAAAAAAATGTAAAATGTGAAATATCTTAATTGATGTTTCATCCATATGTTAATCTTCCCACGGATTTTACACGTTTGAAAAGAAATGATTTTATTTATTATTCGAGGAATGCTGAGTTTAAATCCTAAAGCACGTGTTTCCAATCAGAATAATTAATTCTTTCACTTGTCGCCTCGTGGGATGGAAATCCCATTCAAACTGCAAACAACGTGGATTAATATTAAAAAGAATCAATCAAACGTATTGTTTCACACGTTGACCACTTAGCTTTGATAACAGATAGATTCGTTCCATTGTAATCAAAGTGTGGGTGACAAAACGCAATTAATTTTTTCTGTTAAATTGTAGGCAGGGTCATGACCTACCCATTCTGGAATTTAAACCTCTTTTTAATGAGGATCCATTTGACTCCCCCCCCTCCCCCCCTTTCCTCGTATTAGATATTTGAGTGTTTCCTTACTTGTCTTGACGAGGTGGGTCCAACTCAATTTCATAGGCCATAATATGGCGAACCAAGTTATATGATATTATTATTCACTGTTTGAGGAAGAGGAAAAGAGGAAGAGGAGTTAGGGAAGTTACCTGACTTGATCGTTTCTGCGGCAGCGTGGTCTTGAAGATTTGAGTCTCGCGTCCCGGTACCGGCTGTCTTCGTACGATCGCATCGAACCCCGGCATGGCGTACTAGCACGATTGGCGAAATCGGCACTTCTGAATTTAAGAAGAGTGATAAATCACGGTCACGGAGAGGAAAAGAGATTTTAGGTAACTTGTGAAGGAAGAGGAACTCGTGGGCCGGCTCGATGAGTTCCTCAGAGAGGGAGAGAAGAGAAAGGGGAAGATAGAAAGGAGGCGGTGGCGAGGACTAGCAAGAGAGGGGAGATGACACTTAAAAGCGTAGGAAAAGGATCCAGATATAGGAAAATTGCGGGAAAGGAGAAAGCAGATGGCGGGAAGTTTAAACTGAACCTTCAATACTTAACAATTCACTCTGAATTATTATTATTTTATAAGAGAAATATTTCTGTCTTGAGACAAATTTGATTATTTAATGTAATAAAATAACAATAAAACAAAACATAAGTTAACTTGACGACAAGGTTGATGTCAAATGTCAACAATTATTATACAGTCCGTTATAATGGACTGTATAAAATCAATGTTTGTGGCATGTGGCAGAGAAACAATTGGGCGCAGAATGTTGAAACTTATATGGGACCAACAATGACTTATTATGACCTACCATTCAAATGTTATTAAAATGAGACGAGTAGTTTTTAATTTTTAATGATACGTTGGTTCGCAAAAATTGAGCGACAGACACGAAACCAAAAATGTTCCATGATTTCTGAAACGGATTTCTGTCTTGAAATTTTTGAAATTAGTGACATAAAAAAAAAATTTATTCTTCAGAACGGTCACATAGCTTCTGCTACCATCTATAAGCAATATATTATTTCTTATAAAAATATAATCTATTGTGTAGATGCAACTATTATAAGGTAATTTCCCTAGTAAAGAATATAGATTTGGCAAAAAATCTAAGAACGAAATTTTAACGATCACCAGTTAAAAACTATTTAAATTACTTAATAAATCATTAATAAAATGAAATATTATTGAATTTAAATTATCGATGTATATGTATATTAAATTTTGTTCAATTTTGTTGGACCATTTTTTTATTACTAAAACTGAGTCATAACAACGACATCTGTCTAATTTTCTACAATTTACAACTTGATCAATATCTTTTGATAGTTGCTAAATAATATTAGATGAAGACATTAGTTTTATATGATTAGTTTCATCAGATATAAGCTGATATAAGCAAAGATATAAGCTGATGAAGCCAAAGGTGGTTAATGAAAGCTTTCCTGCAGTATAGTTGGTTTCGCTCACGATTGTTCTACGTGCACCAGCCAGGTAATTAAAGGGTTCTAATAGACTTGCAAATCGCCGACTAACTGAACCTGCAAGTGAATTATGCGACTGATACGCTCAACACAAACCGCATGTATAACAGCTGTTCTGTACTTAATCAACAATAATTACACGATATGGGAGTATCAATTCACCTTGCCGTAAACCGTATCGTAATTAACCGCATGTGTATCTCCGACTTTGGAAAGACCCCAAGCTAATGTTCAATCAGCATCCCCATATAAATGGTTAGCTGCTTTATGTGGTGACTAAATTGTTGCATGTCAATTAAAAGCAGGCAAAAATTACACTGCCAATTAGTGTGGCACATAGCTTCCTCGCTTTCCTTCTCTACTTTAATGATTCTATACTATTAAAACCTAGAATTGTCAAATTTATATTTAATTGTCCCCCGTTATTTACCTTAATTAATGTATCAATTTAACAAACATTTAAGGAGCGCAGACGATTGAAATTAATCAGGGGCCATATGCAGGCTACTTTCGACAAACCATTGAGATTTGATAAAAAAACAGATAAGGGGTTTTGATGATATAGGTGTTTTGTACGCAAGTGGAAGAGAAACAAATAAGTGCAGAAGGTTGAAACTTATATGGGACTACCAATAAGTTACCAATCAGCCCAAACAATGGGCTGATTATGACCTACCATCCAAATTTCGATAAAATTATATGAGTAGTTTTTATGGCATCTAGGTTCCCAAAAATTGAGCGACAGACCGACAGATCGACAAACATACACGCTGCCGTGATAAGCAAAAAAACCGTATCTGTCATTTTGGTCGAAAATAAGGTTTTGACATATTCAGGGTGTTGGGGGGTCGTTTTTGCCGTTTTTGATGGCCACGAAGCCGTATCTTCATCCTAAATACGAGAAAACATAGATATTTAGTTAAGGTTTTTGTATTAAAGGACAATTTATTAAGCGAAATTGCCTTAAGTGACAAATCAGAAGGGAAAAGACCGTATCTGACGGTAGATACGGTACTTTCGCTTCTGAAATCACAGTCAATTTACGTCAACTTACACCACATTTACGTTAAACCTGTTATATTCAGATAGAAAAACACCTTATCTACAGGTGTTTTCATAAATTTGATCCCCCCAAAAATGTATTTATTTAACTTAGGTAAAACTATTGTGGCTCTAAAGAGAATAAAATTCTTAATTCATTGATATAAAATAATGAATAATCGGACGAATATTAAGGGAGTTATAAGCCTTTAAACTTTGAAAACTTTGAAGTTGATTATCTCAAAACTTTTTTGTCCAAAAAAAACGGTAGATACGGTTTTTTGGCTTAGCATGGCAGCACGGAACCAAATATGTTCCCTGATGTCTAAAAACGAAATTAGTTTGAACTAAAGTATGTTCATCAAACATAAAATCTGAAACACATTGCTATAAGTAACTTCCAATGGATTTCTTTTTTATTTCTTCTTCGGCGTTGGTGATGATAAATTTTCGTTACAAAGCCTTCACTATCAAATGAACCGAACAGAATTGTATTAACTATAAAGATAGTTATAAATGCAACCCAATTATAAGTATTACATTTAGTTTAAATAAGCGTGAATAAAACAGGTTAATAAATAAATGTTGTCAGTAAAATATATATTGTACAGCTTGGAAGACAATTCAAAGGAATAAAAACACGTTCCCATAATATTAAAAACATAGGAAATACAGCTGCCAATAAATTTCCTTTTAATGGTCTCATTGATGTATTAGCGAATTTTCGAAGAAAATTAAGCTATTGCAATGGCTTCAAAAGACCATTCTGAATCGATCCCTAAAATTCAACACTTTTTTAATGTATTTATGTATATATGAATATATGTATGTATATGTATGTATGTATGTATGCATGTATGTATGTATATGTGTCACTCCACACGATATCTCCCCTTAGGATGCACTTAAAAAATTTCAAACAAATTTTAAAATGTCAATAATATCAAAAGAAAGGATGAGTTCGTTGGCCAGCATTTTTGGAATTCATTTAGGGGTCGAATTTTGACCATTTAGGGTCAAAAAATAGCATAGACTAGAATTTTTTTCCATTTTACCCCCCTTTTAAATGAAAATATGATAAAATTGTACATAACAACAATTACTTTACTCTTAAAGAGCTTTCCAACGATGTGCATCTTGAAGGGTAAATACTATTTTGACTTTTGTATCCCGTACCCGTGTGTACCAACTTTTTTTTTTTCACCCATCAAAATTCTAAACCAAAATTGTCCTCACCATGAATTCTAAACCAAGAATACGCAGATTTCATTGAAAATTCGCTCATTAAGGCTCTACCGTCCTTTGAGGTTAGGAAAAACAGTAAAATTCAAATAACTCTGGTTCTAAGCAAGATATCAAAAATCTAATCACAGGCTTCATTCCTAATTTTAATTCTGCACAATTTGAGCCCTATTTCAACTTCCTATTATAAATAGTA
>KZ652534.1:135874-147499 GCA_001010745.2 Gerris buenoi | reverse complement strand
TTTTAGCTGTTTTGTTTACTAATTTTTCGGAAAGGTTACTTTAGGTTATCATACAGTCTTTAAATTAAAAACAAACTAAACGTAATTAAATTAAAAACGTTTATATTTAGTATAAAAATTGTTATTTTAATAAATCAAGTAACTAAATAACTAAATATCAGTTTATTTATTTTATCAGAATATTTATTTACGTAGATTGTTAGTTTGTCCCTTTTATATTTATTGTTTCATTTAAAAATATATTTCACTTGGTTTATTCCATATAAATCCAGCAGAACTATAAATTTTAAGTAACCACGAGAAGTGAGAATTAATTACATGTAATAAGAAGTTTTTTCTTAAAACTCATAATTAAATTGAAAACTACAACTACTTGTAACATGTTCACTGCTAGTTACCTACTGATATGTTGCATAGTCGCTGGAGACGCGTGTAGGAAAACACATACGATAATTTTGTGCCAGCGACTATCGCTCAGCGATTATCGCTCAGCGTCTATCGCTGGAGTCGCGTCTTGGAAAACGTACCTTTAAAAATCAAAACATTTTTGACAGATTAAAATCTGGGTTCACTACTAGGCAATAATGGTTTGTGAAAGTATAAAATCAATTGAGTACGTTATCAGATGCGAGGAAGCTATGTGCCACACCAATATGCAGTCTATTATTGTACTTACGCTATCCTCAATTTCAATCAAATCACAGCGGTTTCCACCTGGTTGTCTTTGAAATATAATTCAGTGACTACGCCAAACTTTTTGCGAGAATTTTATCATAATTAAAATTAAATATGTCTCTATAAAATGTATGTAATTAAAAGTTTTCTAAAAAGTTGTTGTGTTTTTTTTGTTTAAAACAAAAGGTGAGAAAATATCAAATAAAAAGTTTTGTATAATAAGTACAAGTTAGTTCTTATCTGTTAAGTTACACTTCACGCTTCAAAAATTCCACTTTATCCAAGTTTCAAGTTTACTGCAAAACCCAACTACTCTCACGTTAAACGTTATCTTGAGTCTGCAACCAGTTCAAATGGAAAACACAGATCCAATCTGTTCAAAAACAAAATAATACTTAACTCCTAAACTTCATCGAGTCATCCACCTTAAATAATATCATGTTAGCATTACAATATTCGAACTTAAATTTTAAAACTAATCAAAAACTTGGTGTTCTAGTAAAATCCGCCTCACGAAGTGGTTGAAGTCCGACGCTTCCACTGCAGGAAGCATTTTTTAAGAGTGTGGCGATGTTGACTTGTAGCAAGCAGAGAATGTACTCCAATTCGTGATGATGACACTGCTTCCAGTAGAGGAAGCGAAATCTTCAATGATTTTGACACTGCTTCCAGTAGAGGAAGCGAAATGTTCAATGATTTTGACACTGCTTCCAGTAGAGGAAGCGAAATCTTCAATGATTTTGACACTGCTTCCAGTAGAGGAAGCGAAATGTTCAATGATTTTGACACTGCTTCCAGTAGAGGAAGCGAAATGTTCAATGATTTTGACACTGCTTCCAGTAGAGGAAGCGAAATGTTCAATGATTTTGACACTGCTTCCAGTAGAGGAAGCGAAATGTTCAATGATTTTGACACTGCTTCCAGTAGAGGAAGCGAAATGTTCAATGATTTTGACACTGCTTCCAGTAGAGGAAGCGAAATGTTCAATGATTTTGACACTGCTTCCAGTAGAGGAAGCGAAATGTTCAATGATTTTGACACTGCTTCCAGTAGAGGAAGCGAAATGTTCAATGATTTTGACACTGCTTCCAGTAGAGGAAGCGAAATGTTCAATGATTTTGACACTGCTTCCAGTAGAGGAAGCGAAATGTTCAATGATTTTGACACTGCTTCCAGTAGAGGAAGCGAAATGTTCAATGATTTTGACACTGCTTCCAGTAGAGGAAGCGAAATGTTCAATGATTTTGACACTGCTTCCAGTAGAGGAAGCGAAATGTTCAATGATTTTGACACTGCTTCCAGTAGAGGAAGCGAAATGTTCAATGATTTTGACACTGCTTCCAGTAGAGGAAGCGAAATGTTCAATGATTTTGACACTGCTTCCAGTAGAGGAAGCGAAATGTTCAATGATTTTGACACTGCTTCCAGTAGAGGAAGCGAAATGTTCAATGATTTTGACACTGCTTCCAGTAGAGGAAGCGAAATGTTCAATGATTTTGACACTGCTTCCAGTAGAGGAAGCGAAATGTTCAATGATTTTGACACTGCTTCCAGTAGAGGAAGCGAAATGTTCAATGATTTTGACACTGCTTCCAGTAGAGGAAGCGAAATGTTCAATGATTTTGACACTGCTTCCAGTAGAGGAAGCGAAATGTTCAATGATTTTGACACTGCTTCCAGTAGAGGAAGCGAAATGTTCAATGATTTTGACACTGCTTCCAGTAGAGGAAGCGAAATGTTCAATGATTTTGACACTGCTTCCAGTAGAGGAAGCGAAATGTTCAATGATTTTGACACTGCTTCCAGTAGAGGAAGCGAAATGTTCAATGATTTTGACACTGCTTCCAGTAGAGGAAGCGAAATGTTCAATGATTTTGACACTGCTTCCAGTAGAGGAAGCGAAATGTTCAATGATTTTGACACTGCTTCCAGTAGAGGAAGCGAAATGTTCAATGATTTTGACACTGCTTCCAGTAGAGGAAGCGAAATGTTCAATGATTTTGACACTGCTTCCAGTAGAGGAAGCGAAATGTTCAATGATTTTGACACTGCTTCCAGTAGAGGAAGCGAAATGTTCAATGATTTTGACACTGCTTCCAGTAGAGGAAGCGAAATGTTCAATGATTTTGACACTGCTTCCAGTAGAGGAAGCGAAATGTTCAATGATTTTGACACTGCTTCCAGTAGAGGAAGCGAAATGTTCAATGATTTTGACACTGCTTCCAGTAGAGGAAGCGAAATGTTCAATGATTTTGACACTGCTTCCAGTAGAGGAAGCGAAATGTTCAATGATTTTGACACTGCTTCCAGTAGAGGAAGCGAAATGTTCAATGATTTTGACACTGCTTCCAGTAGAGGAAGCGAAATGTTCAATGATTTTGACACTGCTTCCAGTAGAGGAAGCGAAATGTTCAATGATTTTGACACTGCTTCCAGTAGAGGAAGCGAAATGTTCAATGATTTTGACACTGCTTCCAGTAGAGGAAGCGAAATGTTCAATGATTTTGACACTGCTTCCAGTAGAGGAAGCGAAATGTTCAATGATTTTGACACTGCTTCCAGTAGAGGAAGCGAAATGTTCAATGATTTTGACACTGCTTCCAGTAGAGGAAGCGAAATGTTCAATGATTTTGACACTGCTTCCAGTAGAGGAAGCGAAATGTTCAATGATTTTGACACTGCTTCCAGTAGAGGAAGCGAAATGTTCAATGATTTTGACACTGCTTCCAGTAGAGGAAGCGAAATGTTCAATGATTTTGACACTGCTTCCAGTAGAGGAAGCGAAATGTTCAATGATTTTGACACTGCTTCCAGTAGAGGAAGCGAAATGTTCAATGATTTTGACACTGCTTCCAGTAGAGGAAGCGAAATGTTCAATGATTTTGACACTGCTTCCAGTAGAGGAAGCGAAATGTTCAATGATTTTGACACTGCTTCCAGTAGAGGAAGCGAAATGTTCAATGATTTTGACACTGCTTCCAGTAGAGGAAGCGAAATGTTCAATGATTTTGACACTGCTTCCAGTAGAGGAAGCGAAATGTTCAATGATTTTGACACTGCTTCCAGTAGAGGAAGCGAAATGTTCAATGATTTTGACACTGCTTCCAGTAGAGGAAGCGAAATGTTCAATGATTTTGACACTGCTTCCAGTAGAGGAAGCGAAATGTTCAATGATTTTGACACTGCTTCCAGTAGAGGAAGCGAAATGTTCAATGATTTTGACACTGCTTCCAGTAGAGGAAGCGAAATGTTCAATGATTTTGACACTGCTTCCAGTAGAGGAAGCGAAATCTTCAATGATTTTGACACTGCTTCCAGTAGAGGAAGCGAAATCTTCAATGATTTTGACACTGCTTCCAGTAGAGGAAGCGAAATCTTCAATGATTTTGACACTGCTTCCAGTAGAGGAAGCGAAATCTTCAATGATTTTGACACTGCTTCCAGTAGAGGAAGCGAAATCTTCAATGATTTTGACACTGCTTCCAGTAGAGGAAGCGAAATCTTCAATGATTTTGACACTGCTTCCAGTAGAGGAAGCGAAATCTTCAATGATTTTGACACTGCTTCCAGTAGAGGAAGCGAAATCTTCAATGATTTTGACACTGCTTCCAGTAGAGGAAGCGAAATCTTCAATGATTTTGACACTGCTTCCAGTAGAGGAAGCGAAATCTTCAATGATTTTGACACTGCTTCCAGTAGAGGAAGCGAAATCTTCAATGATTTTGACACTGCTTCCAGTAGAGGAAGCGAAATCTTCAATGATTTTGACACTGCTTCCAGTAGAGGAAGCGAAATCTTCAATGATTTTGACACTGCTTCCAGTAGAGGAAGCGAAATCTTCAATGATTTTGACACTGCTTCCAGTAGAGGAAGCGAAATCTTCAATGATTTTGACACTGCTTCCAGTAGAGGAAGCGAAATCTTCAATGATTTTGACACTGCTTCCAGTAGAGGAAGCGAAATCTTCAATGATTTTGACACTGCTTCCAGTAGAGGAAGCGAAATCTTCAATGATTTTGACACTGCTTCCAGTAGAGGAAGCGAAATCTTCAATGATTTTGACACTGCTTCCAGTAGAGGAAGCGAAATCTTCAATGATNGTTTCCCTGAAAATTTCCCGGCATTAAGAATTTTTCCCTAAAAATACACTATAACCTTAACAATTTTCAGAAAACTGCATGCCTTTACGACAAACACACCCATCAGTACAAAAATCCAAATAACACTCTATTTTACCCTTTAGGGCCGATTTTCACCCTTAAGGAGTGGTTTAAAAGTGCCCTTACCCTATGTTTGGTCAAGCGATTTTTAAGGTTCCTAACCGATTTTGACATTACCAACTCGAAATTTTTCCGAAAATCAAGAGGCGGGGTATAATTATTTTTTTGTTTTTTGCAGTGGCGCCTTAAAATACAGTAAATGTTTACCCCCCCTCCCCCATCTGACGTACAATGAGTAGTTGCGCCCCCGCCCCACACCACAGCTCGGTCGGCCTGCGGCCTCCCTCGCAAAGACAGTCGATGTACATTTAGGAGACAGACAGACGAAATGCCAAACGGTCGAGTTAAAACAAAGACCTCGCTACGCTCGGTCAATAAATAAATACAGAAACATAAATTTAATAAACTTCCTGTATGTAAGTTCGTATTTCTCTTTTTAAATTAATTCATTATTTGTATTTTGTGCCGAATTAATTATTCAGGAAGGCGTATAATTCTCCTCATTTTCATCATAATCACTTAAATCACTCATTTTTTCTTTTTTCTAAAAACTTGATATAAACATTTACTTTAATTAAACAAACAGTAAATTAGAATGTAAACAAACTCTCTATTCTTGCGTTAAGGTGAATAATTTCTTCCGCCCACGAGCGGAAAAAAAGAGAAATTCTTCACCTCATTATGAACGCGCGCATGCGCAATGAATACAGCTTAGAAAAAAAAATCACTTTTTACACATACAAACAAAGGTATAATGTTTGTATATTTCGTATTAACAGTAGATAAACAAACTTGTTTTTACAGATAATTGTTATTTATTTTATTTTATTTTATTTTTAATTTTTTTTTTTAGCTAATCCAACACGGCACCGTTAAGAAGTGATAAATATCGTTCATAAAAAAGCGACCCTAAAGGTATAAAAATCAAATACAACGTTTATAACAATAACGTATCGTCCTAACGTATTATTTTTAACAAAACTTCACATAACATCATCTGAAGTAAAATTGAAACAAATATATAAAATTTTAACTTAACACTAGCAGACGTTTTTGTTAAATGAATATATAACAATATTTATAGTTGAAAAGGAGATGTGAGACAGATGGAGGTAGTTATAGGATGATGTAGGGATGCAATCCCCTCTCTACTAATATACCCTTTATATACATTACACTTATCATCTTCAACTTTGACTTATCATCATGAACTACCGTGTATATATAATATTTATGTGGGATATTAGGTTGATTGGTTTGGTTGAATAAATAAAGCGACATTCATTAGTTTTTTCTTATTAATATAAAATCATGTTCACAAAATACAGTATAATAAATCGTCTACACACTAATCACGCCTTTCGTTCCATCTAGTGACAGCCTCTAAGTTTCGCCACCAGTAAGCGCCAATCCCTCCACCCTTCTCTTCTAGCTTCCCCTCCTTCGACACCGCACCAGGCTAGAACTGCCTGATTCTAAGTACTCATGTATATCGTCCCCCAATGCAAGAACCATGAATTTGCAAATTTTAATTTTCATATTCTTTTTTTTTTTTTCTTTTTTTTCGTTTTTTAGCTATTTGAAATTGTTTTATAATCTTTGTTGTGCCAGAACCTCAGTAGGTATTGGGGCACTTGGGATCAACCCCACTCCTGACCCTCTACCTCATACCCTCACTCCTAGAGGCCACGCCTACTCCCCATCCCCCGACCTTCCAGGCGAGAAGCCGACACTACAGACTGAGCTACGGCACCTCTTGGAAATATACGGGTTATTGTAGATATATAAGACGTCGGGCACGTTCGGGCTGCATCAGGTGGGAGAGAGGGGAGGTTAATTGTGTCAGTAAATTCGTGTCTGCATTGCATTATCTGATATTGACTATGGCAGTTCGATGAATGTGAAATACTGAAACAAGGAATGTGCATTTTTAGGAAAAGGGGGTGATGCTAGTGCTAGAGCCAAAAAAATTGTCTGACTAATTAGCTCAATACCATGTTGCTGTACATAAAAAAAAAATAAATAAATAAATAAATAGAATAGCTGAATATATGGATCATAAACTTTTAAACGCCATTTGCTAACAATGTGGAATTTGCACATTCGCGGTTCTGGCATAAGGGGGACAATATACGTGAGTACGTAGAACCAGACAGTTCTAGCCTGGTGCGGTGTCAGAGGAGGGGAAGCTAGAGGAGAAGGTTGGAGTGAGTGGCGCTTACTGGTGGCAAAACTTGGAGACTGTCACTAGATGGGACGATAGGCGTGATTTCTGTGTAGATTAATTATTATAAAAAAATATTATGACTAATTATTATATTTATTTTGCGAACTGTTCAATATTTTGGCTTTAATGAGACCCACGCGATGACTAGTTAAAATTTATATTTTGAGTGTTACCTAATAACTTTTTTACATCAAGGATAGATAATGATGTAATCCTTTGCCCGTGGCAATGATATTACACAATAATTTAATAAGACCTCTTCATTTCAATTTATCTTAATTAATTAAAAATTCTCTTGTACAATTAACCGGGTTTAAATTGAAGAGTATATAAGATGTAAAGTTAATTATATCTAGAGAAAGGTTTTGCACCGAGGATGACAGGATAAGCAAAGAGGAAAGCTTTTAATATGATTTGAAGCGAGGCTGTAGCGAGGGAAATTAACTCACCCGTGCCTTTAAGGAGACTTAGCTGGAAGGAAAGTACTCCACACCCCTTGAGGCTTTCCTCGTGGCAAAGTGTTTTCACTTTCCCTGTACTTACAAGATGGCGACGGCTGTAAGCCAGAGTTAAGTTTTCTTAAGTTACTTCCATCCCAAGTCTTAAGTCCTCTTGTAACATGAGACTTTAAATCAACTTAACAAACAACTTCATCCTAAAAATACATTTTATGGAAGATGAATTACATAAACTATAAGTTTCAACATTATTTTGGTTTTTGTCATCCAAAACTTCAAATTTTTTACTCTTTTTAAATTCTATTTGATGAAAATTTAAAACGTATATTTTACCTTTTCAGAATTATAAATTTTTGCTTCCAAGGTTACTGAATGTAACGGAAGCTCTGTAATCTTCCCGAAGTACGAAATAATACATAATGGATTTTCAAGTTTTGAGAATGACAAGGTCTCCGACAGGGGAAATAACATTGCGCATCGAGTGCGGAAAGTAGCGTTTTGCATGCGAGTGCGGAGTTTGCACTCGAGAGAAAGCCAGGGTAGTAAAATCACACGAGCAAAGCAAAATGCAGTTTTTGCTCGAGTTGCGAACCGTACTTCATCTACGATTGTTGGATTTCAATAATAAATACAGAAAAAAATATTTTAAAAACTTCCTGTATGTAAGTTCGTATTAATCTTTTGATTTTTTGATGTTTGTTTTACTAAAAAAAATATATTTTTAAGTTATTTGTCTCATTAAATAGATAAAGTTCGAATTTTTCCCGTCCTAAAATTACAATTTTAAATCTAAAGCATAAGATTACGCGAGTCGTTGCACGTGAACGCTGGGCGGATGACTTTGTCCAACGAACTCAGCTTGGGCATTGGTAAAATGAACATGTGCACGAAGTTTCAACGAACTCGGTCATCTTTTACTCATGTTATCGTCATCGGTAGATTTCGTGACGGTAATTTTTGGTAGTTTGCTTTCGGTTTCAGTCCCAGGCTCCAGAACGTGCTATAAGGAACTTCGTTCCAAAAATGTCAACCCTTTGTTTTTAGGGTTTCGTTGGCCAAACCAAAAATAGGAACCCTTATAGTTTCGTTCCTGTGTCTGTCTGTCACTCTACTGTACGTTTCCAATAACTTTTGAATCAAAAGAGATAGAAACATGGCACTTTCTGGAAAGATCATTTAACGCACACAGGAAAAATATAGCGAACTCAAAATTATCAGCTGTTCAAATTCAAAATGGTTAATAATTCACGTCACGCAAAAAAAAAAAAAAAAAAAAAATTGAGTGGGGTATCAAATGAAAGGTATTGAAGTGTAGATTACAAACATACTAGTATATAACACTTATGGATAGTGTTTAATTTTCCGCGCCATTTTGTCAAAGAACATCGAAATCCCCCCCTCCCTTTTCACTGATTTCGTGTCCACAATGCCAACGAAACCCTTTTTACGTGAGACTTCACGCCCAACCAAATCAATTAGTGATGTTAGTTTGTTTGCTTGATATTTTTATTATTATATATGTCAAACATATACGTCAATAAAAATGTATTATGTGTCTTCCGTTGACTTACTGTTAAAATATTTTCCACTATTTGTTTCTCTAGACATATTTTTCTTGTAATTTTTCCCTTTGTTGTCCCTGACATTTGTGTATAGTGTATCTCTAATCTTTATATTTTCTTGTCACAAGTTGGGGAAAACGGTTTTTTGTTTTCATCTTTACAATTTCTTTTTTGTCTCAGATACAAAAAATCCCGAGGAAAATATTTGTTGATGTTTTCGCTTGTTACTGATGTTTTCTCGGTTTGGTTGTTTCATTGTTCTAGTAAATTTGTTTGTTCCACCTCGAGTAATCTAAACGCCAACTCAACACACTGTATATTTCCCGCACTATAGTTTTCCCGCCCTTTTTTTTTACGTTTGATATTTTCTTTTCTCAATCTCTCACTTCTCATCACTTTTCATTCTGTTCTTTTCATGTTATCTCCCACCCCCTCCTCTCGCCCCCACCCAGGTCGAAACTAATCTTTAAAAACACGATCCAAAAGAGAGACAACGTGAATGTTGCTTTATTTTCTTTTTTTTTTTAAATAAAAAACTCGTCAAAGAATACAAAATCCAACGTACATAAATAAAAACAGAAAGGATGAATGATGATGTGGAACTTAAAAAAGCAGATTTTCATCACCTCTAAAAGTTATTCAAATCAAACAGAAATTCAATTTAATGAATCTTTCTATATAGTGCTGACTTTCCTTCAAGAACCAGCTGATGTAATTAATTAAGAACAAAGAGCTTACAAATTCCTTCTAAAAAATATGTTTTTACAAGCTCAGCTTTAAAAATATGAGTGAGGCTCTCACGCATTAGAAGTGGAACTTAAGTTCTTGAATGCATTGCTCTCTTTCATTTTTTGACGAATTTATTATTTCAGGATTAAGAAATGCTTATGGGAAGTTTAATTGAAAAAAAAAATAAAATAAAATATTGCTACGCTAAGGCAGTTACCTACATTTATTCCAATAAAAATAAATGTTTGTTTTGATTTGTTGGTCTTTAAATAGATATAATACAATTAATCTGTAAAAAGGTTACACTTTGCCGAGTCTCGAATCGCAAACTTCATTACACGGTGTCACTATATGAAAAAATTCACTCTACCGCCGCCAAAGAAGTTTCACTTCAAAAAGTTTCGCTGGAAAAAGATGTAGGGAATTGATTTTATATTTTTGTTTTTATTTTATTTTATTTATAGTCCAGTCAATAAATAGTTGTAGAGGGAAATGGAAGGAACACAATTTTTGACTTTGGGACTTTGTTTGGACTAGTAAGGAGGTAAACATACTAAAAGTCCCCACTCCTCGGAGGTGAGCGGGGGGGNAGTAGAGGAAGCGAAATTTTCAATGATTTTGACACTGCTTCCAGTAGAGGAAGCGAAACCTTCAATGATTTTGACACTGCTTCCAGTAGTGGAAGCGAAACCTTCGAAACGTTCGAAATCTTTAATGATGTCGTCACTGTGACATTTAAGTTTGTCTGAGTTGTCTGGGACCCATTTTTTTTCTTTCTCATATGAAGAGAAAGTATTGTGAGGGCGCGAAAATTTGATTTTGATGGATTTACACGTTTTGAGGTCCCCTGAGTCCAAAAAATGTCTGTCTGTCGTCTGTGCAGACGCGTGGAGCCTAAACTACTGGGCCAATTTTGACGAAATTTGGCATACATGATCAAAAAAATCAACATAAAGACAAACAGAACAGATAAATAACTCAGACAAACAGAAAGTTTGTCTGAGTTGTCTTGTATCGATTTTTTTTTTAATTAAAGTGACACAATTTCTTTATTATCGGGTTGGCCATTTTATTTAATTAGTTTATACATATTAAATTTTATGTTTCCCCTTATATTAATTTTCATTTTTGGCGTTTCCACTGTATTTTCAATTCTTTTATTATTTAGTCTCTTTTGACATGCGTTATTTCATACTTATAATTTAGTTTTCTAAATCACCTTATATGCGAACCTTATATATTGTGAGTATGAGAAAGTAAAAAAAAAGCTTTACACTGATAAAAATGTTTCTGTTAATTTCGGTAAATTTTTGGTTGTAAAAATATCATCCGATAAATTACTAGACTGATAATAAAGATAAAACCTAGAGATAACGGAATTTTTAATCAAAATAATAACGGTTTTAAGCTTAACAGAGGTCTAATCTTTGTAGAAGAAGGCCAAAGAGGATTCCGACTCTTACTGGCATAAACTTCTCAGGGACTTGAGTTGGAAAATGGGTTCATTTTGTTTAACTCTTATAAGTGGCTAGAAAACATCAACGTGGAAAACGTTGCAAGCGAAACTCCAATGTAAATACTCGTAGAAACGATAGAAGCAAATACACATACATGTATTATTATTTTCTTTGCCAATATACAATTACAATAACTTCTTATTAGAGCTAATAATTTATAGACCTTTTAGTTTTAATGAAATAATAATATTGTTGAGTATATTAGTTTATCTCCTGTTTTTTTTTTTTTTTTGTACA
>KZ652534.1:109862-123688 GCA_001010745.2 Gerris buenoi | reverse complement strand
GGGGGGGGGGGGGGGGTGTTTCAAAATATATATATACTTTTTTTTTTATTATTATCCAACGCCGGCATTTGGCATTATAGCCATCTTTCAAAATATGTGACGGATGGAAAATTCAGTGATATTCCTTTAGTACAGCGAGCAAATAAACTTCAATTAACATTCTGTTCCTTATTATAACTTTAGGTCACAGACAAGCGAAATTATTCTGTTCAGTTTAACCCAAGATTAAATACTTGCTTTTAAATTTAATAGATTTATAATTAATTTCAATTATTAGTAGTAGTATTATAATTTAATTTCTCTCAAAAGCTTGTTAGCTAAATTGGACCCATTTCCTCATTACATATAGAAAGCTTAAATTTGCACAGATCATGTATTTCTCATGAATATACAATAATAATTATTCATTAGTAAATTAATTTCTTAGTAGTGAAATTTAGATAGAAATTATGAAATTGAAACAATCTATAAAAGCGAGTGATTGACACTGAAAATTGCGTTTTTCGCGTCCCCCTTTTTATTTTTTACTTTCTCATATAAAGAGAAAGTATTGTGATTTGGACGGATTTACTCGTTTTGAGGTCCCCTGAGTCCAAAACAGTGGTGTTTAAAAAATGTCTGTCTGTCGTCTGTGCAGAGGCATGGAAACTAAAATACTGGGTCGATTTTGACGATATTTGGCATACATGTTCAGAAAAATCATACCCCTAGGCAAAATCGAGAAATGAATTTTAGCTCCGAATTTAGGGGCGCTACCTCTCAAACACTCTGAAAAAAATTGTTAAATAATCCAAATTACAATTATCAATAACTACGGGAGACATACAGAGAAAAATACACCCCTAAGAGCACCTGTACGGTAAAAAGAGGTCCCGTGGTTCGATTCCCGGTGCGGGGGTGTATTTTTCTCTGTATGTCTCCCGAAGTTATTGATAATTGTAATTTGGATTATTTAAAATTTAATCTTTCCGTAGTAATAAAACTACCAAAAATTTAAAAAGTAAAAAAAATATTTCTCGAAAACGGTTCCGACGATTTTGATTAAAAAATTATAAAATTTAGTCCATTTAAATACGAATCTAACAATATAAGCCGATTTACCGGGAAAAATCTAGTTCGTGAGAAAATAGCTTTAAACGCGGAGAGAGAGAGACCGGATTTTTATGATATATTTTGATAAAATTGTCAATAATAATTAAATTTACCAACGAAAACTAATAAATGGACAACATTGGGCCAAGTAATTATGTATTCGGATAAGAGAATATCTGAGTTGTCTCTGACCGATTTTTTTACATAATATTATTAGAAATTAACTGCTTGAACATAATTTCAATTTTAAATTGTTATTTGAATGAGATAAGAGGCACAAGGTGTCTGTAGATATAGCTGATTTGCAAGTTAAAGAGATTATTGACAAGCTGTTAGATTGTGTGAGTTTCTAGTAATCCTGATCCTGACTGGAATACTAGAATAGTAAGAATTGCAAACTTTATGAGAGTATTGAAAGCTGTTGAGTGTGGTAGTAAAACCACAGCTTAGCTTACTAATATAATACAAGAGCTAAGTTATGTAGGACTTATTCCAGTGCTTAGCATTCTAAGCTAGATCCCAACTTATAACTAGTAATACTATTAAATTAATTCCAACATTTCACACCTTCAAGTCCTATATCAATGGTATTTCAGTGGTAGCCATTTTCCCCCAACTATTCATTTACAAAATTTACAAATGGAATACATGAAAATTTCGTAGTACATGTTGCTCAAAAACAGTTACTGTTACATGTACATTTGTACATTATAATTAAGTTATGCCCAACTCAGTAGCGCTAGGGTGCATGATTGGAAGCACAGTTTGATGTGTCAAGTTCTAAAGGTCAAATTTAGAACAAGTTTTTCGGAAATTTATTGGCAAATTTAAACGATTTTATTTAAACTGATGGTTCGACTGTTGTAATGTCATGAAATACATACTCTGTGCAAGTTACAGCTTTCTAGATAGTGTGAAAGTGGATCAAATTTTGGTCACAAGATTTGGAGACATTACAAACATAAATGAAGTGAAGTTACATAAAAGCGTGTAAAAGTATTTATTTACGATTGATACTTAATTTAAACATTGTATCTCTGTTTAGATTCGTAGAAAGTGATACTTTACACACCTGTATTAATTGCGCATGCGTGACTCATAGTTTTCGATAATTCCTCTTTTTTTCCACTCTAGTGACGAAAAGAAGAAGAATTCTTCAACTTTACACACGATTAGCGAGTTTGTTTACATTTAACATAACTAATTTGATGTTTATTTAATAAAAGTAACTGTTTGTATCGAGTTTTTTTGTGAAAATCAATGAGTGATTTAAGTGATTATGAAGAATATGAGGAGAATAATACGCCTTCCGAAATAATTAATTCGGCACAAAATACAACTAACGAATTGATGTCATCTTTATCAAAAGAGAAACACGAGCTTACATGCAGGAAGTTTATTATTTTTTTCTGTATTTATTATTAAAATCGTAGATAAAGTACGGTACGCAACTCGTGCGAAAACGGCATTTTGCATTGCTCGTGTAGTTTTACTACCCTCGCTATCCCTCGGGTGTAAACTCCACACTCGCATGCAAAATGCTACTTTCCACACTCGACGCGTAATGCACTATTTCATTCATGAGATACATTACAGATCGGAAGCAATATAATCGGGTATATTGATTGACTCTAGGTATGATGATTTGTTTAGCTCCAGGTTCTTTTATAGTCTTTCTCTAAAGGTAGAAGAACAGACCCCAAGAACAGAGTATTCTATCAAAATAAATAATATAATTGTACTGAAAAATACTATTCCGAATGCCGTTAGCTTTATTGATAGGAAAGACAACTGCTCTCCTATCAGAGAAACAGAGGTCACCAGCTCACTCAAAATGATGGATCAAAAAAAAAAAAAAAAAAAAAAAAAAAACTACGAATGCACTACGAAATAGGAACATAAATCTCTACTAATGCAGATAAATTTATCATCCTTAGCTAAAATCGATTCCACGTGTTCCTCTCAAACTTTTACTCTGAATACGTAGAATTCGCATTAAAGCGAGAACATGGTGAGGAATATGATATGTTTATAGGTGAAGAATTGAATGTTGTCGTGGCTTAAGAAGCAACATTGTTATCTTGACAGGCTTGTTATAACGATGTCATGAAGGAATGCAACATGTGACATGTGTATTGTCACTTACCACTTGTTGCATCCGTTGAATACTAACATCAAATGAATTACCACTTCATTTTAGTTATTTAATAACTTTATGGTGTTTTTAAATTAATTGATTTCAATTGGGAATCCACTGAATTTAGTTGGAAACATTCCAAAATTTATTTATTGCTTTTTGAACTTATTTAGGGTTAAAGAAACAGTGAGATTATTCATATAATCCTTCGCATTATTTTATGTTTCTAAATTTATAGAATCCTGGGCAGAAATCCGTAAATTGGACATGATTTTGTTTTACTATCATTTAGTAGTTCTTGAATTGAGCATGTTAGAAGGGGGAGGGCGTTAATGCGAATCCTATTGGCAAATACTATAGAGAAGATATACGTTTATCATTCGTTAAAAATTCCAATACAGAAATCTGTTTCAGAATCAGGCGTCAGTTTTTTCGTCTGTGTCTGTCGTTCATTATTGGCGAACCAACTTTTCTTAAACTTATCGTCCGATTTTGACCGTATTGCATCGAAAATAAGACGGATGCCGATTTTTCGAACCAAAAGTTGGAAAAAACATTAATGCATCGAATATAAGACACACCATGTTTGAAAGGGAAAATCTTCCGTTCTCTTTTCATAACAACTTGTTCAGACGTCATGTTCAGGCAGTCTATCATGGATATTGTTGGAATATTGAATCTTTATTTAGACGTAAGGCATATTTGAATCTTTATTTAGACGTAAGGCATATTTGAATCTTTATTTAGTAAAATTTGGGTAGAGGGTCATGATTAGCCCATTCGCCCATTGTTTATTCCATGTAAGTTTCTCCGCTCACTGTTTGCTTTATGACATGCCCAGCTTAATTTTTTTTATTAATTTCAACAACTTTAAAAGTGATCATTTGATTTTTAAGAAATTTTAAAAGTTTGTCAAATGTAACTCTCAGACAGTCCAATAACTTTTGCTCAATGCATTATAGTCCAGTCATTTTAAGCAAAAAAGGGCTTTTTACAAAAATGCGTCATACAAGCAAGAGACTTTGTACAAATTATCTCTGGGGCAACCTGATTGAAATCCTATTAAGTCCCCGAAAAAAAAGTTGTGCTCAAGCCGCCATCTTCGAAAATAGCGGCCAAAATACATTTTTTTGCTTCTACTTGCCTAACTATTAGGTTTAAGAAAACAATGTGCAAGTAAAAATTGTTTATTATGTAATTATCTATACATTTGGTCCTATTCATTATGTTGCTAGGATCAATAGGTGAAGAGATACAGAGGGGTTATAATAATAATATAGAATAATATTCAGTACGGAAGTATAGACTACACTTATAAAATAAGTGGGATAATTTATAGTTTTTTGAGTTGCTAAATACGAATTAATAACTTCCATCCCTAAATTCTCCCCGAAACCCCCAAATTTTTTAATGGAACCCCCTAAAAATATTGTTTTTTTTTTTAATTAAATATATGCGTTTGTGTTTTGGGAAAAATAAATATATATCTGAAAAGAAGACAAAATTTTCAACAAAAACTATTCTATGGCATTTTTGCCTAGGCAGAACAGGGTGGCGCAGGCGCATCTCTGAAAATTTGCCTTAGTACTCCTAAGACGAGAGAGCGAATGGAAACGACATGAGGGCTTAAGGGGATTCACGTAGTTTTAAGTGGAAAGTAAAAAGCACTTAAGTACAAGTACAAAGCACTTGCACGAAGTACAAGCAGCACCGCCGTACCGAGACGCGTCAGCGCCACCCCATTCGGGCTAGGCAAAAATGCCATAGAATAGTTTTTGTTCTGGTCTTGTCTTTTTTTTGGATATATATATTTATTTTTCCCAAAAAACAAACACATGTATTTATTTAAAAAAAAATATATATTTTTAGGGGGTTCCATTAAAAAATTTGGGGGTTTCGGGGGGAATTTCGGGATGGAGTTAAAAATTCGTATTAGCGACCCAAAAAACCATAAATTAGCCCACTTATTTTATAAGTATAGTCTATACTTCCATACTCAATATTATTCTATATTATAATATTATAAACCCTCTTTATCTCTTTACCTATTGATCATAGCTACATAATGAATAGGACCAAATGTTTTTACTTGAACATTTTTTCTTAAACCTAAAAGTTAGGCTAGTAGAAGCAAAAAATTGTATGTTCAACGCTATTTTCCAAGATGGCGGCTTGAGCACAACTTTTTTTTTCAGGGACTTTATAGGATTTCAATTAGGATGCCCCAGAGATAATTTGTACAAAGTCTCTTACTTGTATGACGCATTTTTTTTCAAAAACCTAAAATGACTGGTCTATTAATTGATGTGACGAATTATAACAGTTTTGATAGATTTAAAATTAAACGGGAGAAAATAAATAATTAGATAATGGGCTGTAACAGCAGATACATACGTAAGATACATGATAAGACGCAAGGAAGCTATGTGCTACACTATTTTTTACTTTCACTATATCTTTAGTACTTATATGAAAAAGAAATTTGGGCATTTGTCGAAAGTAGCCCCACTGATTGTTCCATATTAGTTTTAACCTATAAGCTTGTTTAATAGTGATTAAAAATAAGTGTGGCCTAATCGAAACAGGTCGAAGCAACCACACTTTTAATTCCCATTCGTGCGGAAGCTATGTTCCTCACTAATTTAATGTAGAGGATGGCAAGAAAACGTACTTTTTTTGAACACTTATAGCTGAGCTTCTGTAATTGATAGAGATATAGGGTTTGCGGGGTCTGAAAACTACATTATTTTAACAGTATTTCTTCTTTCTTGTCCCTAATTTATTTTATAAATTCTTGTGGTATCGGTCGTTTAGGGTCGATAATAATTGAAATAAACTACATATCACATACGGCTATATTTCGACCATTACGGTCATCTTCAGGCCTAAAAAAATATAGCCGTATGTGATATGTAGTTTATTTCAATTATTATCGACCCTAAACGACCGATACCACAAGAATTTACATTATTTTACTTTAAATTTCATATGTATAACCTAAAAAGCTATTGGGTGAAAGCCATGCAATGACGGTTTGAAATAGGGTCTTAAAAAAAGGCAATGCCCAGGTATTAATCGTTGTCTGGTATTATAGTTTTGGTTGAATAAATTACCATATAGTGATCTTTTCTTTGTAGGTAATTGGGAGAAATCCCTCAGTGTTATAACAAACATTAAAGATATGTTAAGCACAGTGTTACCTGAAATAGATCAAATGCTAAATTACACGATTATGCAAGATTGTGCCCCGTCCCATCGCTCCTTGCAAACAATTCAATACTTGCAAGAAAATTGCCCAGACTTCATTCCTTACTTAAATCCAATTGATTACTCTATCTGGGGTTGGTAAAAACAAAGAGTGCACGAGGCAGAATAAAGAACGTTGATGAAATTCAAAAGAGGATTCCTGGTGCCTAGGATGATGTGCGTCATTGAACTATTGCTGGGACCCGCACAACAAAATTCATTTAAGACCCTATTTCAAATCGTCATTGCATGGCTTTCACCCAATAGCTTTTTAAGTTTTAGATATGAAATTTAAAGTAAAAGAATACAGTTTTCAGACCCCGCAAACCCCATATCTCTATCTATTACATAAGCTGAGCTATAAGTGTTCAAAAGATTTTGCAACTAGCATTTTTTTAAATCTTTAATTTTCTTAATGGATCATTAAAAGTTTTCGCTAATAGTGTGATTGAATGTTGCAGATGACGGATGTGAGGTGATGAGGGGGGGCGGCCCCCTGGTGAGGCGGGAGGCCCGCAACCCCTTCCGCTGGCCCGCCTGGAGAAAACGCCTCGAAACCACAAGCCTCGCTCCCCTAGCATCACTATGGCCTTCATCTACACTATGGCCTGAATCAACCACAGTCTTACCAACCGTATCAACCACTAATCTACCACAGTTCCAAAACGACACCCTCTACTATGATATTGACTTTACTAACGCAACGTTTATCGCCGCAGACTTTGATGATCCTGGCCAAATCGCTGCGGTTGTCGCACTTTCCGTTCTACTGGTACTCATCATCCTCGCTACTGTGATAGGTAACTACAATTTTTTCCTATTTATCAATTTAATGAATTTAAATGCAAGTAGAGGAGGTTGACTTACCTTAAGCAGCCCCTACAGGATCAAGACGTTTGATCAAAACAGCACGTCAAGCAATGGTGTCAGGCATGATTGATAGTCTAGGAACCCGTTTGATGAGTCAAGCCTTGACGGAGATTGATGGAAAGTTTGAACGAGTCAAGCGGCTTGGCGGAGCGCTTGACAGTCTAGAGTAATTTTGATCAAGCATTCCGTCAATCTCCTGCTCGACACCCAAAATTCTGATTTGAAACCTATATCTACTGATTCACTACAGTCCAGGAGGAGCAGTTCACTAGTGGAAAACTCCGCTACAAATGAGTGTTGATGAAAAGATTGATGAGATGCTTGATGCGCTCCAAGGCGACTTGAAGGTCGTTTCAATCAGCTTGACGCGATATTTTGATCAAGTGGCTCGATAATGTAGAGGCTGCATTAGTCACTTGGAAAAATCGACTATTCCTAATTACACTGATAGCAGGCAAACACGGGAAGGTTGCTAAATAGTCTTGCTGGGCTCCACTCTGTTAAGTAGTATCACAGAAGAAGTGTCCTTTCTACCCGCAATTTATTAGAAGGCAAGTGTTCACTACATAACTACATTATTTTCCAAAGGGAAAGGGGATCTTTCCTTCACGAAGCAATTTTAAATCAGCTGCCAATTTTAGCACCTGTTTTGCCCGTTCTTTTAGGTGTAACTTGTCTCTACTTTAAACTCAAAGTTGGGTTGTTGGTTCTAAGCCTAAAGTCAAGGACCATGTAGTAGCAGTAGTGGTGGTGGTCTAGTACTCGTACTAGACGAGTAGGACGAACCACTTGTTCGAACTTATCAATTTGACCTTATTTCTCTACCAGCCATGTAGTTAAGAGTTCTAGCCACTTCTCACATCATACTTCTGTACAAGGTACTACTGAAAAGAGTATGGTGTGATCATAATGTATGCAAATGGTAATCGGAATGGGATCGAATTCACGACCTCGTCATCCCCTCGATTTATTGAAGGCCGAGAATACGTGACAAGTGACTTAAGCCACACGGTCACGCTGGCCATTGAACAAACAGTTTTTATTACATTATTCAAGTAAGTTTTGCAGTAAAACACTAATATTTTAGAAAAGCTATTATTTATTATTGTGGTTTATATCTCGTGACAAATTAACTTAAAATGTTGAACAATAAATCAAAGTGAATTCCACTTTTTTTTAAAAAAAATATAAAAGATATAATTACTTATTATTACTGTTTTTTTAATGATGGTGATGAGATAAGGAATGTGAAAGATAAAAAAAATAAAAAAAAAAAAAGATCTAAGAAAGCAAATATAAAAATAATAATAAATTAACCCCAAATTTTCTTAGGAAAATAATACATATATAATTATTAAAAAAAATATAAAAGATTTAATTACTTATTATTACTGTTTTTTTAATGATGGTGATGAGATAAGGAATGTGAAAGATAACATAAATAAATTAATAAAATAAACTTAACATGTGCAATAACATATCTCATGGTAATTATTTTTCATTAAAATTTTAAATGAACTAAATCAATATAAATATTTATTACTTTCTTTATTCTTAAAGAGAGGTTATCACAAACTTTCTTAGTACAACACACCTTTATTTTGTTATATTTAATTACAGTTACAAGTCAGCAAATGTAGGTTTATTGCAAATTTCTGAGTTTAATACTCAGAAAGATAAGACACGTTTATATCCCCATTGATAATAATTTGCTTCGACTGTAGATAAGGATGTAAAAATGCAAAGAAATCAATTGGAGTATCTTCTAATATACATATTTTTATGTTATTAGACCTCATTAGGCACTTCTTTAGATTGTTACTCCTCTTATAAAAATAAANTCTTTATAAAAAAAAATATTTTAAGTAAGTACATAACATCGAGGAAAGAAAAAAATCCAAGTAACAAGAAAGGATAGCTATGAAAAGAAAAAATGTTGCCAGGATGAAAAAAAAGAAGGAGGAAAAAATATGCAGGATAATTGGTTGGGAATGCTGAAGTAAAAAGGATGAATACAGGCAACCCTAGTTGCTGCTCTCGACCCTAGTTGCTTCTCTCGGGTTCTTGCCAAGTTATTTATTATTATTATCCTTGGTCCGGTGGCCTCTATGACAATAAGTTGCAAATCCAGCAAATTGATATATAATGAGCCCCATCACAATGACATCGTATTTTTCTTACAATGTATTATTTAAACTTTAAAGCATAAGCAAAAGTATTTTATATACATAGAACCTATAATTTCATAACTTTTTACGTGAGACTTGGCTTATTTTACACTAGTGGTTTTGTTAAGATTTCACTTCTTTTTGCAATTTAAATCAAATTATAATTATTATTAATTACGAGAAACACACAGAAAAAATAGGCTCCAGCGCCGGGATTTGAACCACGGGCCTCTATATTTCCAGTATAGCGCTCTAACCAAGCTACGCGGGGGAATGATTTTCTCTGACGTTATTGATACCTTGTCCCGAATTTTTAAGCTTTCAATTTTTCCACAAGTCTGAGAAGTCAACCTGAATAGTATGAATACTACCAAAATAGTAAAATATGAATTTCTTTTTGCAAGTAATTTTTAGTCTCTTAGCCCCTTGTTCTTTTTTAACATCAGCTACTGCGGTTTAAGCTTAGCCCACAGTCTATCTCTTTTGGTCCTCTTTGAGGACTTCGAATGTATAATTTTACAAAAATCTTGTCGGTTTTTGATTATAATAATAAATACCTATTTAAAGTAAATATGTTTGCACTTTAAGATAACTGTCACTAAATACACTCAATTCAACCTTAACAGCACTTTATAGTTTTAAAGTTCTCTACTAGGTATCTCTAGTGGCTCAGTTTACAATTTAAAAAAAAAAAAAAATTACAATATTTTGAATAGGCGTTTCTTTTTCATTTTTTGCCTTGGAAGGGACAAATAACCAGATTTTTTTTTGATTTTTTGCATTATTTGTACGATGAGCAATAAGTTTCTAAGATTTTTGGAAGTGCCTTAGAATAATTATGATGAGTGAGTGATAAAAAAAAACGTTAGGCTGATATATCTAATGAACTGCTATGGTTAGAGGTTTGAAATTTATATTTCTGGTTCAGTTTGTCATGAACTTTAAATGAAAAATAATTTTATAAATATATCTAGTAGTAGTAGCAGTAGTCTAGTACTTCCTACTAAAACGGGTAGGACGAACCATTGGTACGAACCTCGCAATTAGACCTTCTTTTGGCCCTTTTTACGCCCCATGGTGGAGAGTTCCAGCCACTTCACACATCATACATTTGTACATAGCTATGAAAAGAAAAATGTTGCCAGGATGAAAAAAAAGGAAGGAGGAAAAAATATGCAGGATAATTGGTTGGGAATGTTGAAGTAAAAAGGACGAATACAGGCGACCCTAGTTGCTTCTCTCGACTCTAGTTGCTTCCGCTGAAACGAGTATGGTGTGGTCATTAGTAAGCTATATAAGCGTAGGGGAAGAGTGCCCAATAGGGGGTGTCCCTCGCCCTGCACCGTCCGCGATTAATTGATGCAATTTCTATCACACCCACGACCTCGAGTTACTACGACTTATTGATTGCTGAGCAAGAGCCTTACGACCCTCGGTCACACTGGCTCTCTCATACATCTAACTATCTTCAATAATATATTAGAGGTGGGTCTAAATTGCCGTGAGTTGGCGGGAGCAGTGCCGTGCATCCAGATAAATAATGCAATAATGGCTCTTAACAGAAAAACATCTGTAAAGTACCTGGACGTGAAGAAGCTATATATGTGTCACACTATTTTCTTATTATTACTATTATAAACTATTTTCTTATTATTACTATTATAAACTATTTTCTTATTATTACTATTATAAACTATTTTCTTATTATTACTATTATAAACTATTTTCTTATTATTACTATTATAAACTATTTTCTTATTATTACTATTATAAACTATTTTCTTATTATTACTATTATAAACTATTTTCTTATTATTACTATTATAAACTATTTTCTTATTATTACTATTATAAACTATTTTCTTATTATTACTATTATAAACTATTTTCTTATTATTACTATTATAAACTATTTTCTTATTATTACTATTATAAACTATTTTCTTATTATTACTATTATAAACTATTTTCTTATTATTACTATTATAAACTATTTTCTTATTATTACTATTATAAACTATTTTCTTATTATTACTATTATAAACTATTTTCTTATTATTACTATTATAAACTATTTTCTTATTATTACTATTATAAACTATTTTCTTATTATTACTATTATAAACTATTTTCTTATTATTACTATTATAAACTATTTTCTTATTATTACTATTATAAACTATTTTCTTATTATTACTATTATAAACTATTTTCTTATTATTACTATTATAAACTATTTTCTTATTATTACTATTATAAACTATTTTCTTATTATTACTATTATAAACTATTTTCTTATTATTACTATTATAAACTATTTTCTTATTATTACTATTATAAACTATTTTCTTATTATTACTATTATAAACTATTTTCTTATTATTACTATTATAAACTATTTTCTTATTATTACTATTATAAACTATTTTCTTATTATTACTATTATAAACTATTTTCTTATTATTACTATTATAAACTATTTTCTTATTATTACTATTATAAACTATTTTCTTATTATTACTATTATAAACTNTTTTGTCATATCCCATAATATTTACAATCTTCATTTTGACAGGTTTCAAATTTATGATTTTTATAAATAAGAGATAAACATTAAATGACAGCAAAACAGGAAATATATCGATTATATTATTTCAAATATATCGATGGCACGGTTTAAGAAAATTTAAAAACGTAGTATATAAAAAGTTCTTTTTATCTTGCAATTATTCTATTATACATACATATTCCTGCGAAATTATAAGTTTATTATTTGTTAAAAAATATATTAAGCCCTTATAATATCTCAAGTAAAAAAAGTCATAAATATAAGTAAGAACTTAGTTTATAGTTGGTTTTGCGTAGACTGCTTCATACAACTTCATGACTTTATTTCTTTCTATAAACTTTACAATTTATTCTCGCTATAAATTGCAAAACAAGTTGCATTGCTCTTTAAACTTTAAACTTTGTAGAAAAAACTTTATTTTTTATATCTTAAATAACATGAGAATGAAAAGTTATAAAGTTACGAAGAAAAATTACAACAGAAAATTTTATAAAGTTTTCCTTTCTGCATTCTTATTTTTTTCTTAATTTCATAAAAGTTACACACCCTTAAAAGAAAATAGAAGTATTTTTTCGTGTTGGTTGGAAGGAAACTGTTTTATGCATAAATAATTTAAGATTTTAAATTAAAACTATTTTTAAAAGAGCCATCTCTTAAGTTGAACTTTATGAAAAGTAAATTATTTTATTTATTTTTTAAAAAAAAATGATTTTAAATGAAATATTGCTCTAAAGTTTGGTTAAAAGTAAAATAAAAGAAGAAAAACATTAATGTATCTTAAGTGTAAGAAAAAATGCTGTAAAATTCCTAGTTAATGGAGATAATCTATGTTCTGTGTGGAGGAGTGATAATTTTATATAATCTTAATCTTTTTCTTTCAAGAAAATATTAAAATGTTTTTAAATTAAATTGTTTAAAATAATATTAAAAGACCAATCATGCACCATAACCTAATGAGCGAATTTTCAAAGAAATCTGCGTATTATTGGCTTATGATAATGTTAGTTTAGAATTATTATGGTTGGAAAATAAATAAATAAAATAATAAAATAAAATTGTACACTAGGGTACGGGGTACAAATGTCAAATTAGTATATACTCGCATACCTTAAAGAAGCATGACGTTGGAAAGCTCTTTAAGAGTACAGTAACTATAAGTTATGTATACTTCTGTCATATTTTTATATAAGAGGGGGGTAAAATGAAAAAAAAAAAAAAAAAAAAAAAAAACGTTTTTATGATATTTGTGACCCCAAAAACGTTTCAAATTAGTTTTGATTTTTAAAGTGCAACCTAGAGTGAGATATCGTCTGAAGCATACAGTTTTGTAGTAAGATCTAGAGGAGACTGCAGTTAAATGCAGGAGACAGACGGATGAGGGGGAGGTCCGTGGTTCGAGTCCCGGCGCTGAAGTCTATTTTTTATTACTGGTCTTATATTACTTTACTTTGTAAGTTTCATCGCACACCTATCACCCCAATTTTGAACCACTTCCCGTCATTCAATCTTCTCCAAATTTTGCACATAGAAACAACTAAGGTGAAGAATACAGAAACCAAAATAATAATAATAAAAAAACAAAATGGCGTTATATTTATTTGCTTTTTAAGTTTCATCGCACACCTATTACCCCAATTTTGAACTACTTCTCGTCATTTAATCTTCCCTAAATTTTGCACATAGAAACAACTAAGGGAAAGAATACAGAAACCAAAATAAAAAAATAAAAAAACAAAATGGCGTC
>KZ652534.1:88335-108868 GCA_001010745.2 Gerris buenoi | reverse complement strand
TTAATCTAATTTTGTCTATCTTTAATTGCGCCATGTATAAGTAGTTAGCATCGTATAGTTAGCAGTGTGATTTAATCATTTATATTTTAATGAAAGGTGTAAGGAACTTCGTTCTTTACAGGTGTCCCGCGACACCACACATATTTTTTTTATATTAGATAGAATTTGACCACCTTAAAATCTTCTTTCTACGCAAAACATAAAGATCCTATCCCTCCCATTCCCTCACGACAAAGTAACTTATTTACTAAATTAAGTGTCCTTCTACATAAGATAGAAGAAACCTCTTAACTTTTTAATTTCGACTTCGCCTCAGGATATGATTTTTCTGATTATGTATGCGAAATTTCGTGAAAATCGGCCCAGCAGTTTAGGCTCCAGGAATCTGCACAGACGACAGACGGACAGACTTTTTTAAAATCCACTTTTTTTTGGAATCAGAGGACCTCAAAACGTGTAAATCCATCAAAATCGAATTTTCGCGGCATCACAATAAATTGTCTTAGTAAAAGAGTAGTATTAAAATGAAATGTTTAGTCCAAAATCCGTAGGGACAAAGGAATATCACACATCTGTTTTTATAAGGGGAGTAACAGTCTAAAGAAGAACATTTCTTATACCTTTTTTAGATTGTTACTCTCCTGTTTTTTTTTTTTTATTAGGTTTTTTTTTAAGGGGAGTAATAATCTAAAGAAGTGCCGTAACATAATCTACTTATACATACTACGTAAGTGCCCTAGTTGCCTCCATAAGCTACGTATACGTACTACGTATAAGTGCCCTAGTTGCCTCCATAATCTACTTATACGTACTACGTAAGTGCCCTAGTTGCCTCCATAATCTACTTATACGTACTACGTAAGTGCCCTAGTTGCCTCCATAATCTACTTATACGTACTACGTAAGTGCCCTAGTTGCCTCCATAATCTACTTATACGTACTACGTAAGTGCCCTAGTTGCCTCCATAATCTACTTATACGTACTACGTAAGTGCCCTAGTTGCCTCCATAATCTACTTATACGTACTACGTAAGTGCCCTAGTTGCCTCCATAATCTACTTATACGTACTACGTAAGTGCCCTAGTTGCCTCCATAATCTACTTATACGTACTACGTAAGTGCCCTAGTTGCCTCCATAATCTACTTATACGTACTACGTAAGTGCCCTAGTTGCCTCCATAATCTACTTATACGTACTACGTAAGTGCCCTAGTTGCCTCCATAATCTACTTATACGTACTACGTAAGTGCCCTAGTTGCCTCCATAATCTACTTATACGTACTACGTAAGTGCCCTAGTTGCCTCCATAATCTACTTACACGTACTACGTAAGTGCCCTAGTTGCCTCCATAAGCTACGTTCAGAATGATACTAAAATCTTTAATATCTGCGTTGCTTGGAAGTCCCTAAACATTTTTGTTCTTGAGAAATAGTCTAAGAGTGGAATAAAAAAATATATGAGTATTTTAAGTTGATACTCGTCCCTTCGCTTCAAAGTGCCTAAAGCCATATCAGGAAGCGTTTAAGCAGTTTCCTTCTCTCCGGGTAGAATTCTTTATTTCTTCTAGGCCCTTGAAAAGGGTTCCCCAGACCCGCATACATAATACATAATGTATTACCTCCTAGATACATAAACCACATCAGTATTAATACTGCTTTATTACCATAATAATATCCGTCGACAATTCTGAATCACTATATATTTTAGATATTCTTTAAATTTATGTAGATTTTTTTTTTTCTTATTCAATGATTTTTTGAAATTTATACTACCATTAAGTTTTTACATTTAAAATACATTTTTATTTAAAGTTTTATTCTTTTGCTCCCGAGCTCACCGAAGGTAACGGAAGCTATGTGATCGTTCTGAAGAACAAACGAAAAATTTTTAGGTCTCCGATTTCAAAAATTCCAAGTCAGAAATCCGTTCCAGAAAGGATCATCAAGGGATCATTTTTGGTTCTGTGTTTGTTTGTCGGTCTTTCGGTCGGTTTGTCGTTTAATTTTTGCGAACCACCATATCTTGAAGACTACACATCCGATTTAAATTTGGGTGGTAGGTCATATATAATTTATATAACAACCTTCTTCGCCTATTTGTTTCTCTTTCACATGCGCACAAACATACATTTATTTACACCTATAGCTTCAAAAGTACTTATCAGATTTGATTGAATTTTTTATTGTTTATCGAAAGTAACCCGCAGATAGCCCCAGATCAATATGAACCGTCAGAGCTCCTTAACTTTAGCTAAATTGATACTTTATTTCGTTTAAAAAAAATTCAAAACAATTTTGACAGATTTAAAAAAAAACGGGGGAAACAATTAAACTAATTAGACAATAATGTCAAAAACCAATAAAGTACGTAGGTAGGATGCGAGGAAGCTATGTGCCATACATGATGAGTCTGGGGGGGGGATACATGATGAGTCTGGGGCAAGTGCCCTAGTTGCCTCCATAATCTACTTATACGTACTACGTAAGTGCCCTAGTTGCCTCCATAATCTACTTATACGTACTACGTAAGTGCCCTAGTTGCCTCCATAATCTACTTATACGTACTACGTAAGTGCCCTAGTTGCCTCCATAATCTACTTATACGTACTACGTAAGTGCCCTAGTTGCCTCCATAATCTACTTATACGTACTACGTAAGTGCCCTAGTTGCCTCCATAATCTACTTATACGTACTACGTAAGTGCCCTAGTTGCCTCCATAATCTACTTATACGTACTACGTAAGTGCCCTAGTTGCCTCCATAATCTACTTATACGTACTACGTAAGTGCCCTAGTTGCCTCCATAATCTACTTATACGTACTACGTAAGTGCCCTAGTTGCCTCCATAATCTACTTATACGTACTACGTAAGTGCCCTAGTTGCCTCCATAATCTACTTATACGTACTACGTAAGTGCCCTAGTTGCCTCCATAATCTACTTATACGTACTACGTAAGTGCCCTAGTTGCCTCCATAATCTACTTATACGTACTACGTAAGTGCCCTAGTTGCCTCCATAATCTACTTATACGTACTACGTAAGTGCCCTAGTTGCCTCCATAATCTACTTATACGTACTACGTAAGTGCCCTAGTTGCCTCCATAATCTACTTATACGTACTACGTAAGTGCCCTAGTTGCCTCCATAATNTAAAAATTGAATTTCTAATAGATGTACTAGGTACAGGTACTAATTGAGTACTTTACAATTATAAGCGTTAATTCTCGGTCTAGTTCTGTTGCCGTGAATATTTGGCTCTCTAGATCCGTTGAATAAGATTAAAAGCTTGGATTCGGGGAATATGTATCAGTGACGACAGGGAAAAATCATTCTCCCGTAGTATAATTCTCCCGTAAATAGTTCAGTTGGTAAGAGCATCTGTACGGTAAACAGAGGTCCCGTGATTCGGGTCCCGGTGCGGGGGTCTATTTTTCTCTGTATGTCTCCCGTAGTTATTGATAATTGTAATTTGAATTATTTAAAAATTTAATCTGTCGGTAGTAAGAAAACTACTAAAAAACTTAAAAATTGAAAATCAAAATAAATATTCGCTTGTTCAATAATACGTTTTATATCAATAATTGATTTTTTAACAATATTATATTGTTTCATTATCTATTAGTTACAATGTTCTAATTAATTTTATTCTTAGTATAGTTCTTTTAATTAAATTTATTACATTAATGTATCTATGTTTGAAAAATGATTGAAAAAAGTAGATAAATTAATGATATTAACTCTTACAAACATTACTAAATAAACAACAATAACTAACCTTTTAACAAAAACTTGACAAATACCGTTGATTAAAAGTATAAAAAAAACACATCAAAGAGAAAATTTAATGGTTTTCAGTTGTAAAAAGATAACAATAAGAACAATATACTACGTACCAACATAACCACTTAAAATTTACCTCTCTAAATAAAACCTAGATTAAAAATAAGATAAAAAGCCCTGTTATGGAAAGGGGGATATTTAATTAAATATTATCACTAATTTGTTATCAGGAGTTTGTTGGCTGGCTGATAGAGAATGGTGCCTCTATCGCAACCCCCGTTGGAAAGAAAACTTATTTAAAGCCCGCGAAAAGTGATAAACACATGGCTGCCAATCCTTTTATCATATTTATTTTAATAATTTTTTTTAATTTCTCATATCCATAGTCTTTATTTTACTGGGACGATTTTAATGGATTTACACGTTTTGAGAAAGACAAGGTTCCCGACAGGGAATAGATATATTACACTGTCTAGTGTGGATAGTAGCATTTTGCATGCGAGTGTGGAGTTTGCACCCGAGCGATAGCGAGAGTAGTAAAACCACACGAGCAAAGCAAATGAAGTTTTCGCACGAGTTGCGTACCGCACCTTATCTACGATTGTTGACTTTTAATAATAAATACAGAAACAAATATTTAATAAACATCCTGTATGTAAGTGTAAGATCGTATTTCTCTTGTGACAAAGATGACATAAATTCATTAGTTGTATTTTGTGCCGAATTAGTTATTTCGGGAGGCGTATTATTCTGCTCATTTCGTCAAAAAGTCGATAGAAACAGTAAGGTACAGCAAATTAGTTTTGTTAATTGTAAACAAACTCGCAAATCGTGCGTTAAGGTGAATAACTCTTCTTTATTACCGCATCAGGGCGGAAAAAAAGAGGAATTATGAAAAGCCTATGCACAATGAATACAAGTAAGAATCTCTTTCCACGCATCTAAACAGAGATTCATTGTTTATATTTCGTATCAATCGTAGATAAAAGTTATTTTTATGATAAATTATGATACATTGTTAAATAATAATCAAATTTAACTACTCGAAACAACTAAAAAAATGGAAAACATTGGACAATGTAATTGTGTATTCGTATACGAAATAGTTTAGTTCAACTTGAATCGGACAATTCTTCTTTTCTTTAACATTTTATTTTCTTTAATATTTGTGGAGCTCAGAAGAAATTTCCGTCTGGTAAAAATGTGCCGCTTTTAAATATCGAAGTTAAAAATCAACAGGAAGTCAAGAGTGTCTCATTTTATTGTACAATATTATTTTTTTACGATAGGTTGGCTGAAGTTTCAATAAACTACATACAAAGTGTGACGCTCTTACAACACACACACATATCATGCTCGGAAGTTAGTATATATAATAGGAGGTTGATTGTTTTTTACTTGAATATTTATTATAGTAATAAATTTTGCCGATAGAAGTTATACATTTTATGTAAAATGATATCCGAAGTCCAAGCAAAAAGAACAAAACAATATTTTTCCTACTATAAGTAGTGAGGAAAAGTAAAAAAATAAATGGTAATTAAAATAGATTAATGTTTCATAATTTCACATCTTAAGATCCATCTTCTATATCAATTTGATAAATGAAGTGATTTTCACCACTTTATGGAAAAACATAGAAATGGTGACGTGTAGATTCAATGACCAAAAACAAATGCATATACTGTTGGTATGCATATACTGTATATGCATATGGGAGCTCCTTCGTTGCCCTTCAAATACTGCTTAATTTGACGCTGTCAAATAAGTGGAGCTAATAGGGTAAATGCCCAAGGTAAATGCCTCTCGAACTATGGTGGAGCATTTTTGTACAGGTACACACGGGAATTTGTTCCTCATTTATCCTGTGTCTCGGGGGTCGCTAATGTCTATACTAAACTGCAAGGACCTTATAAAATAGGGATTGGGCACTAGGCGAAAAAAGTTTAGGCAAGAACTTGGAAAATCTATTAGGATAGATTTCCTTCCCGTATGGTTATAACTGTAGAAGATCAAGAAGAATGGGAAAAAATCTTAAAAATGCGATCAGGTTATGGTTTTTTTCTTCTCTAACCACTCGCATTTCATATTTCTCCTTGTTTGGTAGTTTGTGATTTCTCCCTCGCATTATGTTTTTGTTTTCTCTTGTGTACAATTAATTTGTGTTTTAGTGATTTTGGACTATATTTAGCCAATCTTGTTTACTGTATTTGCAGTTACAAAGATAAGTTGTTTAAAAACCCGTTTTTAAATTTATTAATATTAATTATTCGGTTATTAAAAACTATTTTAATAGCTAAATGTTATTAATATATTAAATAAAACTGTAAATTGAAATTAAAAACCCTTTAATATAAGAAAAATATTTCATTAAAAAAAAATGTTAGATTTTAACCTTTCATTCATAATAAACAATGGATAACAGTCGGGAAGAGATTCGTCTTACTAATATGTGTACGCATAGTGGTAATTTGATGTAGATTTTTTTCCAAGTTCTTGGCGACACTTCTTAACCCAGGAGGTATGCATAGTGCTCAATCCCTAATTTATAAGATCCTTGCTAAACTGCAAGGAGGAGGTTCTCCCCCAAGGATGGTGTATACAGGATGTCTAGGTCTAGATTCGGGAAGCGAGACGCGCCCCTTTAATGTGTGACGTCAATTGAGACCTTCTTTCTAAGCAACTCCCTATACCAGTGCAACCTATTTATAGGAGTGGGGGGTGTAAAAATAAGATAAAAAGCCCTGTTATGGAAAGGGGGATATTTAATTAAATATTATCACTAATTTGTTATCAGGAGTTTGTTGGCTGGCTGATAGAGAATGGTGCCTCTATCGCAACCCCCGTTGGAAAGAAAACTTATTTAAAGCCCGCGAAAAGTGATAAACACATGGCTGCCAATCCTTTTATCATATTTATTTTAATAATTTTTTTTAATTTCTCATATCCATAGTCTTTATTTTACTGGGACGATTTTAATGGATTTACACGTTTTGAGAAAGACAAGGTTCCCGACAGGGAATAGATATATTACACTGTCTAGTGTGGATAGTAGCATTTTGCATGCGAGTGTGGAGTTTGCACCCGAGCGATAGCGAGAGTAGTAAAACCACACGAGCAAAGCAAATGAAGTTTTCGCACGAGTTGCGTACCGCACCTTATCTACGATTGTTGACTTTTAATAATAAATACAGAAACAAATATTTAATAAACATCCTGTATGTAAGTGTAAGANCAAAGCAACTCCCTATACCAGTGCAACCTATTTATAGGAGTGGGGGGTCTTGCGTTACATCAGATCAACCTCCCACCATTCAACCGCTACCCCCACCATACCGAATCTAGGTATCCTCTATACACCGTCTTTGGTTCTTCCCTACTATAACCTTAGTAACTCTCTCATAAGAGGGAAGATGATTATCTTATCTATACAATTTATTATCTCTGAGTGTCGTTACTCAGATCTTGTTTGGTTGCAGTTTGTTCCACTGTCATATCTTTTGGTTAGGATATTTTTCTGTTATTCCGAAGTAAGAAGCGCATTTGTTAAGGGAACGAGGGAGTGTCTTTGTGTATTTGTTATTTTAACAATGGAGAGAAGTGAAGCCGAGGTTCGTTCACTAGAAACCTCCGTTGTTATTTCATACGCAGCATCTCTCGGTTCCAGCTTCCTTCTAATGAGCAAGCTTTCATTGTTCGACCTCTTATACCCTTCTTATTTCCTGATACTGACTTTCTCCCATAATTATATATGTTTTTTGTTTACTTTGTAAGAAAAATAAATCATTAAAAAAAAACTGTAAATCATTCAAATCACAATTTTACTTTTATAAAATGTATCATTAAATAATGAGAAGTTGGAGTGGTGGTGTTATTATATAATTTCCAATTTTAAATTTACTGTAGTTAATATTAAACATTCTAGAAATATGCATATACTGTTCATTTATATGAAATAGAAGAATAGATAAATGTAATAGATAAATTTATGGATGATGTAATCGGCTTTTGAGGTAGATAAATTGATGGATGAAGTTGTCATAGGTTTTTTGAGGTAGATAAATTTATGGATGAAATTTTCATTGGTATTTGAGGTAGATAAATTTATGGATGAAATTTTCATTGGTATTTGAGGTAGATACATTTATGGATAAAGTTGTCATAGGGTTTTGAGGTAGATAAATTTATGGATGAAGTTTTCATCGGTTTTTCAGGTAGATAAATTTATGGATGAAGTTGTCATAGGTTTTTGAGGTAGATAAATTTATGGATGAGGTTTTCATCGGTTTTTCAGGTAGATACATTTATGGATGAAGTGTCATCGTTTTGAGGTAGATAAATTTATAGATGAAGCTTTCAGTGAAATAATAATAGTCTCAATTATCTATAATAAATATAAAATCCAGATTTTCCTGACTGCAAACGGCACTTTGTTTTGCAGATGACGACGTGCTTAAAAATAATTAACATCAAGCTTGAATTTTGTGTTTCAGTTAACCTTTTAATGAATGTAGGGTCGGCTAACTTAGTCTGTAGGACATAGCTTGGCTATTATAGGCTGCTAAAGCATACAGATTGGTGGAGAGCAGCCATGATCAATCCATTTTGACTTACAATTATGATCATTAGTTCAAAGTTAGTTAGTAGTCCAAAATTCAAGTTGATTTTATTTTATCATCTGATAGGTTTGTTATTCAAATATTTCATCAAACGAAAGTGGTCACGTATTCTTAAAGGATACCAAAAGATTAACTTATCCTTTAAAAAAACGTGGGGCAGGTAGCCAATCGAGAGGGGAGGGGTGGGTAGGCCCTACCGAACGAGGTAGGGAGAGACTTTTTACCGAGAGCGGGCAGACTAGATTGCACACCTCCTCTATCCTCCTAACTCCCTATTAAACGTGTCACGCTTTTTGGTGTTGATTTTTAGTAACGCGACATGAAAATGTCGAATATTCTATTTGACATGATAATTTCTAAAATAATTTTGATGTCTGCTAGGAAAAGATTTTCGAGCATCTGATCCCTAATGAAGAAAATCGGGACAAAGTATAGATGGCGAATTTAGCCTAGACAGATCTTCTGAAGTTAAGAGGAAGTTAATACCTAGGAAAGGACATCTCTTTAGGATGTATAAGCATATACATAATTTAAAAAAACAATGATCCCAGACTTTGGATGCGATGAGATACCCGAGAAGGGGAGAGGATGTAGAAGGACTAAACCTTTGCTTCTCCTGCAAAGTTAATTACTAATAAGATATTTTTGCAAATTAAATTCGATTCATGAAGAGAGAGGGTATAATATGTCTTGAGTTCACATCAGTAGACACGTTGCGTAACATGTCTATAGACGGTCTAATAGACAGTCTATAGACATCTTGCGCAACGTGTCTATAGACATCTCCTGAGACCGTCTATTGTCTAGGTCTAGCGTCCACACTTGTAGACACGTTGCGAAACATTACTACCGTTGCACCGTGTCTACCATTTAGGATGGAAAACCATAGACATGCGATTTTTGGTCTAGCAACGAGACCGTAGACGCCGATTGTCTAGCCGATGTCTATAGACAAATCGCTTGACACGGTCTCTGAGACAAAATCGCGCAACATGTCTACTAGTGTGGACTAGGCTTTAGACGATGGTTTAGAAATTTGTCAAATTATAAAAATTACATACTCCGTAGGGAGCAAGGGGAAGTCAGCTAGTATTGGCATGAAAGAAGATGTATGGATAAAGCACTGAAAGAGAGATTGCGACAATGTTGATTATAAAGTAAATAAATGGAATGATAAGAAGTTATGGATTGATAAGAAGTTATGGATTGATAAGAAGTTATTGTTGCTCTGAAGGAAAGTAATATTGGGTGCAGAACGGAGGAATGAAAACTTTTAATCTAACATTAAGGTTCTTCTAATAGCCATGAAATCGCATCTCTCCATCCCAAAGACATTTATCTTTATCTTGATACTAATGGTTCTTATCAGTTCATATCCCAGGAGACGATGCTGCCAATGGTGGCTGTTTCGGCCCATAGGAGACGACTCTGATATGGGTTACGAATAGGGAGCCAAGCTCTCCGGAGGAGAGAATCCCTGAAGCGAGCTAAAGCCGGGAGAAAACTAGGATTATAAAGTAATAACAAAATAACCAAGTACAGTGTAAAAATATAATTGATTACAAGCGAGCAGGCAATGGTTAACGGCAAATAATTAAGATTAAAATATATAATATAAAAATTGTAACAAATAAAAATCTATATGCATAACAATAAGCTATAACAATATAATTATAATGGTTAGTAAAAATACAAGTGTAATAAATAGCAGGCGTTAGGACAAGACAGTACACAAGCAGGTTAGTATGCAAATTTAGAAGGGGTTANGGCGTAACGAGACAAGGTCTGGACACAAGTAAAAGTTAAGGGGCACTATTAAAGCCAAGAGTTGCGGTAAAGCCATGAGAGACGGAGGTGCGGCGTAATGAGACAAGGTCTGGACACAAGTAAAAGTTAAGGGGCACTATTAAAGCCAAGAGTTGCGGTAAAGCCATGAGAGACGGAGGTGCGGCGTAACGAGACAAGGTCTGGACACAAGTAAAAGTTAAGGGGCACTATTAAAGCCAAGAGTTGCGGTAAATATATATATTTTTAAAAATGTTTGAGCACTTTCCTAAAGAGATTTTATTTACTTATTTTGTTATTATTATTATTATTTATTTTTTTAAATAAATAAAAAGAAAAAGGTTTAAGTTTTAATTAGAGAATGAATTTTCAATGCCATCTGTCTATTTGAAAAATTAAATCGATTCGAATCGAAAAATGTATAGCTAATCCGATGAAACATCTTATATCTAAAATCTAAACGATGAACTTTTCAAGAAAATCAAATTTATCCTTTCTAAGTGTTTTATTACAACAAGTCAAAAGAAAAATGAAGTTTTTCTATCTGTTTAAAATTGCTTTCCTTAATGGAATTAGTTTTTTATTTTATTATACTTATAAAGAAACTTTTAACTAGGAGGATATAAAATAAGGAAATAAAAATAAAAAGTATTTCCAATGTCTCTTTAGATATGGCAATTAAAAAGCCATAAAACGTTCTGTTTCAGTTCATGTATCGCTAGAAAGTTTGTCTAACTATTTCACAGACTTTGAAATAGCTTTCGAGCAATTAAGGTAATGCCAAAAGCAATTAAAGTCGTAACTCTACCACCTAGCTAAGTCGTGAAACGCTATTTTGAGCGTTTAAAGTTATTTCATTACTGACAGAACTTTATTGAACGAAGTGCCTTTCAGAAATTTTGACTCCTGGACTGGGGGGCTTAGCGAAGTACCTATTTGATATTCAAGGAGTTAATCCCTGAGTTATTAGTATTAACTCAAATATTGGTTGAAAGGGTTTAACTTTAAAGTCCCTTAGAGGAATACTTAAGTAGGTTTCCATCAAAGGATGGACCGGCCACTAAGGTATGGGTGGTGAATAGTTAATCATACTTGTTTTAAACAAATAAGCAATATAATTCACTATTACTTAGCTAACATCCCCAAACAGCGATTAAATATTTAGGTATATGGTATACGTATACATACTTACTAGTTTGTGATGGACCCCCTTGTAAAAGTATAGATTATTTGAATCAATTGCACAATATTCATGTAAGCACTTGTTCCTATTGAAAATATATGAATTATGAATATGTTTAACATGAAACGAAAAAATAGCTTTTAGGTGGCTTTCACACTGCGCGTGCAAGACCGAACCAGAGCGATACCGCTTGAGAATTAAATACATGTATTACCATGGGGCTATTCACATTGAACGCCGAGGGAGACCGAGCCGAGTGAGACCGAGTTGACCTGGGCTTTTTTACGAACGTTTTTTTTTAGCTAAGCGTTTTCAGCAGCTGAAAACGCTTTACAAACCGTTTTACGCGGACTGGTAGATAATCGGCCGATCCGGCTCAGTCTCGCCCACAGTGTGAATCCAAAAAAGCTCGGCTCAGCCTCGCTAGTTCTTGCCCGTTGTGTGAAAGCCGCCTACCCTCAAAATTAACAAACCGAGTTTAATAGATATTTTGATATATATATTTATTTTTATTTATTATTTGTAATAAATAAATAACAATTATTGTTTGAGCAGGTATAAGAGATTTAACATTAAACAAATAAGGCGCGCTTGACGTAAGTACGCGAGGCGGTAATCGCCGGTTTCTGTACAACTTAGTTAAAATTATTAGGTGTAATAGTTGCATATTATTTTTCTACACTTCAAGACCTTTAAATTGATGTATAACATGCCATGTTAACTAAAAACTTTTTTTTAGTCACCCGCCATATTGGCCGGGCCGCCATCTTGAAAATATTCAGTGTAGAAACTCCAAAATGCGTCCAGTTACATCAAACGCCGAGATGCACCTTTGTGCCAAATTTTATGTTTCTAGCTATATATGTAGTAGTAGTTTATGAATTGAAACAAGCCAACGGACAAACGACACCAACGGACAGATGGACAGACAGAGCCGTTATATAAGGTTTCTTTTTGTACTTTGTACAGAAACCTAAAAACAATAAGAATTGTAATTCAACTCAAATAGAAGGCTATTAAGATACCGTCTGGGTACTTTTATGATAAATACAACTAAAAATCCGGCACTTGTTTAGACTGTTGCTTATAAAAACAGAAGTGTGATATTCATTTGTCTCAAAGTACATTGAACTGAACATCCCTTTGTCTTAATAGATATTCAGTCAAATTTATTTCATTATAAGAAATTATAGGGGAGTAACAATCTAAAGAAGTTCCAAAAATCCTAAATTTGTAATAACATCTATATTTTGAAATGTCTCTTATTATGCTTTGTTCCATACACATGTTTATATTGTTAAATTATGTTATTAAATAAGAATCTGACAGTTTAACAATATAACATTATTTTAATACAAATTTAAGTGTGCTAGAATAGAACTTAGGATAGAAATAGGAACCAAGTGTGTGAGGAATAGAAGTAGGAACCAATTAAACGTGGAATCAAAAGAAAAAGAAAGAATTTGATTCCCAGGTATAGAATCCAGAAGGAATTTCCTTTCTACATGATATTCTACCTAAGAATTAGCACATTTCAATTTGACATCAGAATCGATTTCTACGTGAGATTCGATTTTACATCAGAATCGATTTCTTCCTGGGATTTAATTCTACCACAAGGAAATTGATTCAGAGAATCAATATGTAAGAATCGGATAATTGATTCTCAGAGAATCGATTCTCCAACACTGGTGTTCGTTGCAAATCAACATGACATGAAGATTTTGTTCAAATTAATATTTATATCACAGAGTAAAATATTTTTTTAAATAATTAAAGATTTTATAGAATACTTGATAAAGTTGAATTTAAATGGTTTATTGCAGTATTAGAATCCTCTCAATGTTACTAAAAAGTAATAAAATCAAAGAATTATTTTATTAGTCCAGGAGATAGCGTGCAAAAAAGTGTCTGACTAACATCAAGCTAGAATTTTGTGTATAAGAAAATGTTTTGGTGTCTATTAAGAATATAAGGTGAGCTAAGTTCGTTTGCGGGGCATATAGCTTTGCAATAGGCATTTGAAAAAAAAAAAAAAAAAAAAAAAAAAAAAAAAAAAAAAAAAAACAGTGTGAGAGTGGCTATCTACCGCCCTTTTTGGTGGAAATAGTATATTACGCGTCGAGTGTGGAAAGTAGCATTTTGCATGCAAGTGTGGAGTTTACACCCGAGCGATAGCGTGGGTAGTAAAATCAACACGAGCAATGCAAAATGCCGTTTTCGCCCGAGTTGCGAACCGTACTTTATCTACGATTGTTAGATTTTAATAATAAATACATAAAAAAATAATAAACTTCCTGTATGTAAGCTCGTATTTCAGTATTTCTCTTTTGATAAAGATGACATCAATTCGTTAGTTGTATTTTGTGCCGAATTAATTATTTCGGAAGGCGTATTATTCTTCTCGTATTCTTCATAATCACTTAAATCACTCATTGATTTTCACAAAAAAACCCGTTATAAACAGTTACTTTTATTAAATAAACATCAAATTAGTTATGTTAATTGTAAACAAACTCGCTAATCGTGTGTAAAGTTGATAATTCTTCTTCTTTACGTCACTAGAGTGGAAAAAGAGAGGAATTCTTCTTCTTTACGTCACTAGAGTGGAAAAAAAAGAGGAATTGTTCAAAACAATGTGACACGTGACACGCATGCGCAATTAATACAGGTGTGTAAAGAATCACTTTCTACGAATCTAAACAGAGATGTAATGTTTATATTACGTATCAATCGAATGCGCAATTAATACAGGTGTGTAAAGAATCACTTTCTACGAATCTAAACAGAGATGTAATGTTTATATTACGTATCAATCGTAGATAAACATTATTTTTATGATCCCGAGTACGAAGTTAGTCAGTAGACCAATTATCAAGTTGATGGTGTCTGTCCCTTGACAGGGGAAGACTTTGATTTCGAGTAAATACTTGACCAACTAACCTATTAAGTGACAAACTACTATCAATCTGATTATTAGTCGTCTAACTAACTTCGTACTCAGGATCATGAAAATAATATTGTCCACCAAAAAGGGCGGGGCATGGCCACTCTACCGTTTTTTTTGTTTTTTGTTTTTTTTCAAATGCCTATTGCCAACCTATGTCCCGCAGATGAACTTATAGCCGACCATATTCTAGCACTATTTCTAGCACCACAATATTTACTTATACTCAAAATTCTAGCTTGATGTTAGTCAGACACTTTTTTGCACGCTATCTCCTCGACTATATAGTTTCAATTTATGATGCAAATTAACCAAATAAAATGAGGAGTAATGTTAAGAAATTGAATTATAACGTTAAATTTATTAGTTTATATAGTCTGTGTTTTATTAGTATTATAATTAGTTGTTAGTATAATTTTAGTAGTTAATTAATCTTTGGCTTCTACTTTCAACTTAGCGCACAATTTGAATTACTTTATACAAAACCTACTTGAAGGTTTAAGGGTTAATGTAACAGAATACAATGCAAGTAATCAATTTGCTTATAACAGTATGTTTTCGTATGTTGAAAGCGTATAAGGAAATGTTGAAATCAATACGAACTACGTAGTGTAACTTGTATATTCCCGGAACAGTACGAGTATATTGGTGTAAATTCCCAGGAAACTATCCTGTATATTACCGGAAATTAGTTTTAGCTTCTCCTCTCTTCTCCCTACCAAGATACAATGTCTAATGAGATTGTATTTTCAGTTATATTACTTACCAGCTGGATTTCCTGTTTTTCAACGAAATGTGCTCTTTTCAATGTATTTTATAATTTGATATGTTTACAAATCTACCGTCAAGAAACATTAAAATAATTTTAGCAAGCGAGAACAATCTCTATGCCAGAGTTCTCCCCACTTCCCTTATTTCTATATCCCCAAAAATCCCTAATTACTAATAAATTCCAACTACTGGAGAAGCATTTTTAAATGTACCAGTTTGTTTTTAAACGTTTCATCATCAGAAGGTCGTTCGCTAATTTCCCCGTTGTCTTTTTAATTGCCAAATGACAGATATCCAACATTATAATTTTAAATGACCATGACCATACTATATAGATTTACATTTTAACGTTTCAAAGAGTGGTGATAATTATGTTAGTGAGGGGATATAAATTAAATAAGTATAACACCGCCATCTTGAGATAAAATGGACAATGGAGGCCGATTAGAAAACTTTTTTGAGGAATAATTTTTTTAAGTCGTTGTATTTTTAAAATGCCAAATTTCAAAGTGATCGGACGAAAAGTCTATAGCCGTGAGAGCATGCGACACACGGACGGAAAGACACTTACACACGAAAAATAAGGGTCCTTGGTCTACGGACCCTAAAAAGCATAAAAAAAATTAAATTTATTTTTTAGGATAGGCGTTTGTTTCCATTTAAAATTCAAGATAGTAGAACACAAAAGTAAATAAAAATTGTGACAATAGAACACACATAGAGACATAGCACTAAAAAAAAAAAAGTATATTAGCGCAATAGACCCAAGGAAAATAGGAGCAACTATGAAAAAGTATAATATGTATGAAATATTTGAAGAGATGTATTACTACCGTGAGATAATCAATTTAATTAATTATTAGCGAATTTTCGAAGAAAATTGAGCTATTGCAATGGCTTCAAAATTTTTGTAATGCGAATTTTTGAAAAATTTTTTCATGGAAATCCGTTTCAGGACATTCTGAATCGATCCCTAAATTTTAACACTTTTTTTTATGTATGTATGTATGTATATATGTGTCACTCCAGACGATATCTCCCGTTAAGATGCACTTAAAAATTTCAAACAAATTTTAAAATGTCAATTATATCAAAAGAAAGGATGAGTTCGTTGGCCAGAATTTTTGGAGTCCATTAAGGGGTCAAATTTTGACCATTTAGGGTCAAAAATAGCATAAAAACAGGTTTTTTCCATTTTACCCCCCTTTTATAGGAAAATATGATAAAAGTGTACATAACAACAATTACTGTACTCTTAAAGAGCTTTCCAACAATGTGCATCTTGAAGGGTAAATACTTTTTTGACTTTTGTACCCCGTACACGAGTGTACCAATTTTAATTTTTTTACACATCCAAATTCTAAACCAAATTTTTCCAATATTATCATAAGCCAACTGGACTTTATAAATTGAGATTCATTGTAATTTTTTCATTTATAGATACAACCACTAAAATAGTGGTGTCGGTTTTAGTGATGTCACCATACTCGGTACTGACCTGAATCTATTTAAATTGTAAAACAGAATTATTAATTACTTAGTGAGAAAGAGAATTTAAGCTAAGATATAATTAAGTATTCATTGAAATGCTTGAAATAGTTTTCCTTAAAATCCCCGTCTCAAGTTTTCCTTTTATAACTTTATATAAATTGTAAACTTTCCATTTCATAATTATTACTATAGAGTATTTTAACAAAAAGGGGGAAACCATGTTAAAAAGTTTCGTACGTAAGACGAGGGAAAATATTCATTTTTTTTTTTTTTTAACTTAGTTCCAAAAATGTAGTTAATTAACAAAGTGGAGGAAAAAAGTTGTTCTTAAAATAGAATTTTTGTCGTTAAAAGGATTTTGAAATTTTATCAAGTAGCGGCATGATAAACTGTTAATGGACTTGGTAAAGAAACAGCTGATGGAATCACCGTCTTTTAGCAAAACATTTCTCATCTTTAATAATATTATTAATGAGAGAAAGAGATAGACACATAAACATTTATTCTGTCACCGTGACTCGAACTATGGATTCCTACGTTTAATACATAACTGAATATGTGGGACTGAGTAATCTAACCTAGAAAGTATTTACTCATCTTAACTTTCTTGAAAAAGCAGAATATATAAAAGAAAGTATTATATTATTTCTCATTGTTATTACTATTGTTAATGAAGGAAAGAGATAGACACATAAATATTTACTTCATCACCGAGACTCGAACCATGGATTCCTCCGTTTAACACATAACTGAATATGAGGGACTGAGAAATCTAACCTTGAAAGTATTTACTCATTTTTTACTTTCTTATGACAGTATATATAAAGAGAAAGCATTATATTGACAATATTGCGGGATTAGTGAAAATTCTGGGTTTTCCCGATAAAACCACGATAAAACTTATCACACCTCGATAAGGAATGATTAAATGGACCTGAAAGTTACCTCATTCTATAAAATGTGTGTAAAAGAAACACCAGAGTTACATCATTTCATTTAAATGCTCTAAATTTTCACCCTGCTATAAAAAAATTCTTATATACGAGTCAGTAAGAGAGTAATTTTCATGTCTTCCCTCCGCGTAAGCTACTGACATGAAATGTTGCCAGGTTCGCCTCGTTTTATTTATTTTGACAATGTAACGCTTTTTGGTGCTGTTCTTTGGTAACGCTTTTCAAGTTTGTTTATGAGCCAAAGTAAAGACATGAAAAATATCAATAATCGATCCACATAATATAATTTTGGATACTTCAGATATTTATGTTTTATCCATAGGCGAATTTTTCTGGAATCATTTTTCGCCTACTACCAACAACATATTCGCCTTTACTCGTACTTATATCTTATATCTTCAGCAAGTGTACCGATAGCACCAATATTTGATATTGTGATTTTTATGAGTCCAAACATGTGATTTTTAATGCCTGTCTTTTGTCTGACGTCATTGCTGAAAAGCACTTAAAGCCTAAACTATCGAGTCGATTTCAATGAAATATGGTTTAAGAATACTTGTTGAGATATATCATACCCTGGGATGCAATTGACAAATATATTTTTTGGCAGCGCTACTAAAGAAACGTAAAACAAAAATTCTTATGAAGCTATTTCAACGAGTTTGATTTAAAAACATTGTAACATTTAGTTAATTTAAATACAACCATCTAAGTATTTCCCGAGAAAACATAGTTTTTGAGGTGTTGATAAAAAATAAAATTTCTACGAGCTTGAGTTCTATTCCCTGCCAGGGAGAAGCAATTTTATAAAAAAAAATATACTGGTGTGAATAATGAATGTTGAATAATAAATAAATTAAACCTGAAACGACTAATAAGCGAAAAATATTGGACGGAGGAATTATGTATTTGAGAACGTTTTTTTCGAGTTGGATTGGACAGTTTTTGTTCTCTAGTAATTATATTTTTTTAATAGGACTTTTTCAAAAGGATTTAGATATTCTGGAAGAATTATGCCATTGATTAATTACTGCTATGAATTACATTAATTAAAAAAAAAAAAAAACCAAAATAACCTAAAAGCCAATTAGGTCAAATTGTAAATTTGAGTTCACAGGTGGCCAGTATGAAACTGTCTTTATCTCCAATTGATTAATTGCTTTCCATTTCAAACTCGTGGAGATTTCAAACAACAGGTTGTATTTCTCTGGAAAAAAACAACGCCCCGATTATTAAAACGTAAAGTTTAAAGGGAACGAGGGGGGGGGGGGGGGCTCGTTTGTTTTGAATTTCAAAAGTTAGCTCTAGAAAGGGTGGGGGTCTAAAGGTTAATTACAGATCTGTGAAAACCAAGAGGAGGAGGGGGTCCCTTATCAAAAACGGGGTTTTCGCCCCCCCCCCGTAAAACTAATATTTCACAGCTGATACTAAAAAGGAAGGTCTGGGAACATTAAACCGTTTGCGAGGTTTTAGGGGCAAAGCATAAATTTCAGCTGTGAGAAAACCTTAGGGTTGGTGTGCCTCAGGGCTCGATTCTGACTCTCTTGTTGTTCTAGATTTATATAACGTCATAGTACAAACAAATACTTGATTTATTGTTTATATTGCTCTCGAACCCCTTATCATATCCACTTGAAAATAAAAAATAAATACTTTGACAATAATTAATTATCACTAGGATATAAAATATTTAAATTTTTTGTATGGCTTTACTTAATTATAAACACAATTATAGTTAATTAGGAATATCAAGTTTTTTTAAAAAAAAAAATTGATTAAACGATAAATCAACAGTTATAATTGTCTTTCTTTTTCTACCACAGAGAAAAAGTATTGTGCGATGCGTAAAAATTTAATTTAATTTTTTTAATTGTATTTACATATTGCTGAATAACTGGTTTTGGTGATGAAAATTTCTGTCCTAAACGATCACCAAAAACATTATTACCTTTAAGTCAGAAATGGCTATTTTAGTGGGATAGAGACTGGTTTTTAGAGCCATTTATATTTATAACCAATTTACATTGTGTGGCGTATTTATTTTATTATAAAATTTTGTGATGTAATTAAAATTAAAAGTCAGTAATATGGTGCTCATTAAGGCGATATTTTTTTTACTATAGACTCAAATTTGAATTTCGAAACTTATTAGTGAAAAACATGTTTTTTTTATTTATTTATTTTTTTTTATTTAGACCGATTTTATATTAAATTGGCAAACTTGTTCAGAAATATCATACCCTAAGGTAAAATTGACAAACAATCTTTAGCTCTAAATTTGGGGGATCGTCCAAATGACAAAAAATTCTCAAAAAGGGTTTTAAGGATTTAGATTAAAACATTCTAAAATGTAGTCCGTTTAAATCCAAATTTTGCCATTTGTATAAATATTTTCCCCGTTTTTTACTTTCTCATATAAAGAGAAAGTATTGTGATGGCGCGAAAATTCGATTTTGATGGATTTACACGTTTTGAGGTCCCCTGAGTCCAAAAAAGTGGTTTTTAAAAAATGTCTGTCTGTCGACTGTGCAGACGCCTACAGGCTAAACCATTGGGCCGATTTTGACAAAATTTGGCTTACATGTTCAGGAAAATCATACCCCGAGGCGAAATCGAGAAATGAATTTTAGCTCTAAATTTGGGGGTGCTACTCCCCAAAAACTCTGAAAAAACGTGAAAAAAAAATTTCTCGAAAACATTTTCGACGATTTTCATTAAAAAAAATTCTAAAATGTAGTCAATTTAAATACGAATTAAACGATATAAGCCGTTTTCCCGGGAAAAATCTAGTTTTCGAGAAAGTAGCTTAAAACACAGAAAAGTACGGAAAAAGTTAACACGGGAAAAGTTATTTTTATGGTAAATTTTGATAAAATTTTTAATAATAATTAACACTGGGCTAAGAAATAATGAGCTCGTATATGAGAAAGATTGTCTGAGTTGTCTCTGACCGATTTTTTTTTTTTTTGTGAGCTAAGGGCCCTCACATCCTCTTAT
>KZ652534.1:64257-78341 GCA_001010745.2 Gerris buenoi | reverse complement strand
TACTCAAAATATGGCCAAATAAATGGGTAAAGTTATGAATACTTTTTGAAAGGTAAGTAAATGAGGAAGTTTTCCAGAAAGTGTACTTAATGCAGCTACACTGGTTAGTAAGTTTTGCCACCACCAAAAAAATAAAATAATAAAAAATTCTCAATAATTTCGATAAAAATGAGTACTCAGCAAATGCTAATCTGAATAAAGGTATTAGGATTACTTTTATTTTAGGAAATTTTCTAAGCTTTCCAACGATAATATCATTATTCTAGCATTCATATTTTAGGAGCAACCATTCGATTTATGATGCAAGGACGACACCCCTCGAAAATTCGCTAATTTTGACCTAGTGGGAGAACGGTTAAGAATTGACCTATGGTATATATGGTGATTATTGTTCCGCATGAGATGTACTATCGCCCTATATCTTTTCCAAACTTTATCGCCAGTCACCCTATGGTCAAAATGTTTGCGCAAACATTTTGACCATATATCAGGTTGCTTCATGTTTGACGTTTATGGCCTAAATTTGACAGACATCAGGTTTGCACAAAATGTTTGCTTGTGTGTAGGGGTCTTTTATCTTTATCAGAGGGAAGTTTATCAAGAATTACATTTGTTTTTAAATAATTAAACATTTAATGCTGTTAAAATTAAATATAATTGTGGTTGTGTGCGTTGTAAGCCAATACTAAATGAAGAAGAAGAAAAATACCGTGGAGTTGAAACAATTTTCTTTTCAATTATTACAGAAAGAGAATGAATGTAAACCAATGTAATGTTACACAATTTTAACATTAATTTTTGATCTATTACATTTCCGATCTTACCAAAGGTAAAAGCTATACTAGGGGAGACCGTTGTACCTTGATCATAGTGTACCTTGGATCACCCTTCAGTTTCTTGGAAGATGCTGCTATCTACGTGACAGAATTGTACTAAGACAGTGTTAATACTTAGTCAAGTCGTTGCAAACCTGACAGTTGTTATCTATGTCCTGTTGTTTTCGAATAAAATTAAAAAAAAAAAATTTTTACCTCAAAAAGGAACAACTTTTTGTATTACTCTTTATTTTTTTAAAAATTGACAATTGTTTTTTCTTTTAAATCACATTGTATCTGAATCACTACTTATTGGTGAATAATTTGTTATGCCATATTTCAGTTTTGAACCTAACCTTGAGTGTTGAGAAAGTTAAATTTGGAAAAATGCACCATCAATGTTACCATCAATCCAAGGTACCATCAATGTACCTTGGATCACATCAATGTTTTTTACCTGAAAATATTGTGGTAAAACGGCCAACCCAAGTCGAATTAAATGGTTCTGCTAGAACTAATGGACAGTTGAGGTTCCAAGAAGACTTTTCAAACTTTAACGTTTTTTAACGATTTTTAACTAATTTTTAAAACATTTATAAACAATTAAAAATAATACAATACAAATTTAATAAAAATGATTACAATACAAATTCCTGTTTAAAAATGTTGTTCTTAATCCATTTTATCTTCCTTAAGGTACATGACGTTGATGATATAAGGAATACTAAGATGATCAATGGTACATTATGGTCTTGTACCATTGATCACATATTAATAAAATAGAAATATATTTTTTCCCCTATAACTGTTTAATATTTAAACTCTCAAAAAATACATAGTGTGTAGAAATAATGGTGTTATCAGGAGAGACTCTTTCCGTTATAATATCTTAAAAAATGGCTTTTTAAAAAATACAAAAGTAAATTTTGATCCAAGGTACAACAGTCTCCCCTATTATGAACGTTCTGACGATTTTTTTTTATGTCTCAGAAATCAAAAACATCCAAGACAAAAACTCGTTTTAAACATCAGAGAATAATATTATTATTCTTATTATTATTGTCTGTCCGTCTGCAAGTCTTTCTGTCGTTTTAATTTTTGCGAACCAATAATCTTAAATATTACTCGTAAATTATATAATAAATGAAAAACTTAAGAATGTGTATTAAATATTTTAAAATGTAATTACTTTACCCATCCTTCAGACGATAACTTTCAGGGAATTTTAAACTGTCGTGATATAGGGATTCCTCTAAGAGATATTTTAATTTCGAAAATTGTTTAAAGGTGAAGTGATATTAAGTCGATTGTTTAAACATCATCCAAAGGGAAAGTTGACACATTCTCTGCGAGTTGCCAAGACTCAGCTGGCTTTATCACTATAAACAAAGCTCGCTAAGTTCTTAAGTTCCTACTCTAATAAACTATTTTATCATTTACTAACTTGACAAACTCTACATGAAAGTCCCTTAAGATTGATATTTTATTACGATATGTTCGCAAATGAAATGTTTAATTACGATAAACTTAAGGAACAAGTATGGGAGGATGTAATATCTATCTATATTATTAAAAAAGTTTTGTAAACAAACGAGTTCAGTGAGAGTGACATACTTCACTGAGTGTAGAGTGCGTTAGGAGATACCCCTCTAGAAGAGTGAGTTGAGTCCGGGGGGAAAGGGAGAGCTTGAGAGTGACATAATACTAACTGTGTACACAGAGTAAGGGAGATATATATTTGGAAGCCTGTAAGGCATAAGTTGAGAGTAGGTATATTAAAATGTCAGCGAGAAAAGGAAAGTAGATAGTGTTTGTCCCTATACGATAATAATGATATTATTATCGTTGGAAAGCATAGAAAATTTCCTAAAAGTAAAGTAATCTTCATTCCTTTAATTCAGATTAGCATTTGCTGAGTACTCATTTTTATCGAAATTATTGAAAAATGTTTGTTTATTTTATTTTTTTGGTGGTGGCAAAACTTACTAACCAGTGTAGGTGCGAAAAGTACACTTTCTGGAAAACTTCCTCATTTACTTACCTTTCAAAAAGTATTCATGACTTTACCCATTTATTTGGCCATATTTTGAGTAATAACCGATGGAAGTTAGANTGTGTGTGTGTGTGTGTGTGTGTGTGTGTGTGTGTGTGTGTGTGTGTGTGTGTGTGTGTGTGTGTGTGTGTGTGTGTGTGTGTGTGTGTGTGTGTGTGTGTGTGTGTGTGTGTGTGTGTGTGTGTGTGTGTGTGTGTGTGTGTGTGTGTGTGTGTGTGTGTGTGTGTGTGTGTGTGTGTGTGTGTGTGTGTGTGTGTGTGTGTGTGTGTGTGTGTGTGTGTGTGTGTGTGTGTGTGTGTGTGTGTGTGTGTGTGTGTGTGTGTGTGTGTGTGTGTGTGTGTGTGTGTGTGTGTGTGTGTGTGTGTGTGTGTGTGTGTGTGTGTGTGTGTGTGTGTGTGTGTGTGTGTGTGTGTGTGTGTGTGTGTGTGTGTGTGTGTGTGTGTGTGTGTGTGTGTGTGTGTGTGTGTGTGTGTGTGTGTGTGTGTGTGTGTGTGTGTGTGTGTGTGTGTGTGTGTGTGTGTGTGTGTGTGTGTGTGTGTGTGTGTGTGTGTGTGTGTGTGTGTGTGTGTGTGTGTGTGTGTGTGTGTGTGTGTGTGTGTGTGTGTGTGTGTGTGTGTGTGTGTGTGTGTGTGTGTGTGTGTGTGTGTGTGTGTGTGTGTGTGTGTGTGTGTGTGTGTGTGTGTGTGTGTGTGTGTGTGTGTGTGTGTGTGTGTGTGTGTGTGTGTGTGTGTGTGTGTGTGTGTGTGTGTGTGTGTGTGTGTGTGTGTGTGTGTGTGTGTGTGTGTGTGTGTGTGTGTGTGTGTGTGTGTGTGTGTGTGTGTGTGTGTGTGTGTGTGTGTGTGTGTGTGTGTGTGTGTGTGTGTGTGTGTGTGTGTGTGTGTGTGTGTGTGTGTGTGTGTGTGTGTGTGTGTGTGTGTGTGTGTGTGTGTGTGTGTGTGTGTGTGTGTGTGTGTGTGTGTGTGTGTGTGTGTGTGTGTGTGTGTGTGTGTGTGTGTGTGTGTGTGTGTGTGTGTGTGTGTGTGTGTGTGTGTGTGTGTGTGTGTGTGTGTGTGTGTGTGTGTGTGTGTGTGTGTGTGTGTGTGTGTGTGTGTGTGTGTGTGTGTGTGTGTGTGTGTGTGTGTGTGTGTGTGTGTGTGTGTGTGTGTGTGTGTGTGTGTGTGTGTGTGTGTGTGTGTGTGTGTGTGTGTGTGTGTGTGTGTGTGTGTGTGTGTGTGTGTGTGTGTGTGTGTGTGTGTGTGTGTGTGTGTGTGTGTGTGTGTGTGTGTGTGTGTGTGTGTGTGTGTGTGTGTGTGTGTGTGTGTGTGTGTGTGTGTGTGTGTGTGTGTGTGTGTGTGTGTGTGTGTGTGTGTGTGTGTGTGTGTGTGTGTGTGTGTGTGTGTGTGTGTGTGTGTGTGTGTGTGTGTGTGTGTGTGTGTGTGTGTGTGTGTGTGTGTGTGTGTGTGTGTGTGTGTGTGTGTGTGTGTGTGTGTGTGTGTGTGTGTGTGTGTGTGTGTGTGTGTGTGTGTGTGTGTGTGTGTGTGTGTGTGTGTGTGTGTGTGTGTGTGTGTGTGTGTGTGTGTGTGTGTGTGTGTGTGTGTGTGTGTGTGTGTGTGTGTGTGTGTGTGTGTGTGTGTGTGTGTGTGTGTGTGTGTGTGTGTGTGTGTGTGTGTGTGTGTGTGTGTGTGTGTGTGTGTGTGTGTGTGTGTGTGTGTGTGTGTGTGTGTGTGTGTGTGTGTGTGTGTGTGTGTGTGTGTGTGTGTGTGTGTGTGTGTGTGTGTGTGTGTGTGTGTGTGTGTGTGTGTGTGTGTGTGTGTGTGTGTGTGTGTGTGTGTGTGTGTGTGTGTGTGTGTGTGTGTGTGTGTGTGTGTGTGTGTGTGTGTGTGTGTGTGTGTGTGTGTGTGTGTGTGTGTGTGTGTGTGTGTGTGTGTGTGTGTGTGTGTGTGTGTGTGTGTGTGTGTGTGTGTGTGTGTGTGTGTGTGTGTGTGTGTGTGTGTGTGTGTGTGTGTGTGTGTGTGTGTGTGTGTGTGTGTGTGTGTGTGTGTGTGTGTGTGTGTGTGTGTGTGTGTGTGTGTGTGTGTGTGTGTGTGTGTGTGTGTGTGTGTGTGTGTGTGTGTGTGTGTGTGTGTGTGTGTGTGTGTGTGTGTGTGTGTGTGTGTGTGTGTGTGTGTGTGTGTGTGTGTGTGTGTGTGTGTGTGTGTGTGTGTGTGTGTGTGTGTGTGTGTGTGTGTGTGTGTGTGTGTGTGTGTGTGTGTGTGTGTGTGTGTGTGTGTGTGTGTGTGTGTGTGTGTGTGTGTGTGTGTGTGTGTGTGTGTGTGTGTGTGTGTGTGTGTGTGTGTGTGTGTGTGTGTGTGTGTGTGTGTGTGTGTGTGTGTGTGTGTGTGTGTGTGTGTGTGTGTGTGTGTGTGTGTGTGTGTGTGTGTGTGTGTGTGTGTGTGTGTTAGCTCTAGTGATGTGGGTGAGGATGGACAAACCTCATTAATCAGGGCTTTCATTCATCACGGTCACTTCTCTCTGGGGGAGGGGGAAATGGGTGGAGTGGGGGTTAGTAAAACTTCCAACGTGGGACTCCAAATTTAAACCGTTCTTCTTGCCTCACATTCATTCTAACCATCTCTTGCCCCCCCTTCTACTTTCCTTTTGTTTTGTTGGACAGTCCAACAAACCGCTGGATGTCCAACAAAAACAGCTTCTGTAGGAAGTCCAAACTACGAACATAAATACAATGGATAAATATATATAGATGTATATATATTTGTATAAATTGAAATTTCAGTTGTCATTGTGCATTGTGAGAGCATGACGAACACAAAAGTAACTAGAAACGATGTCATGATTGAATTTTTTGAGTTTGCATAAGGTGATCACTTCAATTTTGGTTCGAGGTAAAAGAAACGAGGCCACAAGTATAGCCATTAGTTAAGTGCTAAACAAAAAAATTTGTCGTGCTTAAAATCTCACGTAAAAAGGGTTTCGTTGGTATTGTAATCATGAAATTAGTATAAAGGGAGGGGGGGGGAAGCAAAATTTTGATCTTTTTGACAAAATTGCATGAAAAATCAAACACTTTCCACAAGTTTTATATATTTTTGTAATCTACTCTTCAATACCTTTCATTTAATATCCTACTCAAAATTTTATATAAATATTTTTTTCGAGTGACGTGAATTATTCACCATTTTGGATTTGAACAGCTGAAAATTTTGAGTTTGCTATATTTTTCCTTTGTGCGCGTCAAAACGATCTTTAATACTGGAAACTCTTATGTTTCTATCTGCTTTGATTCAAAAGTTATTGGAACCGTACAGAGTGACAGACAGACAGACTAACACAGGAACGAAACTATAAGGGTTTCTTTTTTTTGGTTTTACCAATGAAACCCTAAAAATTATCTTGCATAGCTGGTGAAACAAATGAAAAATTAAAGGATTAAAAACTATGCCACGGTTTCAAATTGTTAAAAAAAGAATACCTAAATTATGGTGCTCAAGAAACTCTTGACGCCCGAAGTGTAGAATATTAACCTATAAAAATGGGATTAAATAGTTCAAACCATTCTTTTTATGCTGTTTGTTGTTTTGAGTGCATTATTAATTCGCTGTTTTGCATGATTAATCATATTAGGACTTGGTTATCCCTGTTTGCTTCATATCAAACTAATTTTGAATAGAACGAAATTAAAGAATGAAGTTTACAACAGGCTTAAACTAATTGAAGTGTAAATACATCTTTTATCCTTTACTAGGTTATAAAAGCAGAAAGAATGAAAAACAAATTTAGTTTCCAAGCTTATGAAGATATCGGAGTAAAACTAAATTGTTTTAGTCTCCGAACCACCTCTAACCACCTCTACAGGGTGGTCCAAAAGTCTCCCCCCTCCCCTCTTAACTTTTGAACGGTTTGAGATAAATTAATGAAACTTGGGGGATCTCTACCATGCAAAGGGAAGTTTGTTTTCCTGCTATCACCCACTAGGGGCAACCAGCCACTTTGCCCCCAGGCCACCTAACTTCATAATTTCAAATTGGAGTGGGAGTGTATATTTTTGATAGCATATTTGGATTCTACGATGAAAAATAATAAACTTTTACTTTAACTTTCTTTTCTATCGTCAATATTTTGCTCCTCCCATAGGGGGCAAAATATTGAAGATAGAAAAAAAAAAGTTTGAAGTAAAATATTTTTTATTTTTCGCCGTAGAATCCTAAATCAGCTATTAAAAATATACGCTTCAGGTCAAAATTTTGAAGTGAGGTGGCCTGGGGGCAAAATGGGTGGTTGCCCCTGGTGGACAATTGCATGAAAACAAACTTCCCTTTAAATGGTAGAGATACCCCCAAGTTTTATTAATTTATCTCAAACCGTTTAAAAATTACAATCTATTATCGGAAGGGTTATTTTGCTATCTTTGCCCCTCTATAGGGGGAAAAATATTGTCGATAGAAAAAAAAGTTACAAGTAAAAGTTTATTATTTTTCACCGTAAAATCCAAATATGCTATCAAAAATATACATTCCAATTTGAAATTATGAAGTTAGGTGGCCTGGGGGCAAAGTGGCTGGTTGCCCCTAGTAGGTGATAACATGAAAACAAACTTCCCTTTGCATGGTAGAGATGCCCCAAGTTTNCATTTTGTCAAAAAACATCGAAATTTTTCGTGTCTCCCCCCCTCCTCTCTCTTACTAATTTTGTTTCACAATACCAACGAAACCCTTTTTACGTAAGACTTCACGCCTTAACAATTTATTTTTGTTTCTGTTTTTGAATTGGAAAGGACAAGATTGGCGTCAGTTTTATGATCTCCAAGCATGATAGGATTTATTCGGGACACTTCTTTAGACTGTTACTCCCCTTATAAAAATCAAAGGAGGGAAACAATCTAAAGAAGGTGTACGGGATCGGAATGTTCTTCTTTTGACTTTTACTCCCCTTACAAAAACAGAAGTGTAATATTGCTTTGTCTCAAATTAAATTTGACAAAGCATCCCTTTGTCTTAATAGTTATTTAGTCAAAGTCATTTATATTCTAAAAAAAACACAGGGGAGCAACAATCTAAAGAAATGCCGATTATGCCAACTGTTAATCTGTGTTCATCCTCTTTTAACATATTATTACTTGATTTTTAATTTAAATTTTAAATTTAAATTTAAATTTTTTTTAACTCTTGAAATGATTTCTGTTTCAGGTATGTCTNCCTACGATATAAAGGATTTATAATACAATTTTTAATGTTATGTGATATTATTTATTTCGGGAACGTACTATCACTAAATAAAGTTACGCAATTATTTTAAAAATATAAGAGATAAATTTATAATAAAAGTAAAAAAGACAAGACTAAGTAATTAAACGCATTTTCACAAATATCAATTTTGAAGTATCTTACAGAATATTTTATACCTTAATATTATGTATATATACTCGTTTATTAAGAAATTCTTCTGTAAAACGTTAATACTTCAAGTATATTTTCCTTAGTGATAAAATAATTTGTCGTAATATATCTCAACAAGAATTTATCATTTTAGCGACAAAGTATGCAGGTAATATATTAAACAAGTTTTTGCCTTTCAGTGACAGAAAAATAAGTGCGGCAGTGGATCAGCTCCTGTCAAACTTTTTATATTTTAATAAGTTCAACAAAAATAATTTTGGTACAATGTCAAAAGTTTACTATTTCAGTTAACTTTTTTAATAAAACATTTATATATATATAGAGCAAGCAAAGTTTCATGTTTTTATTTATTTTGATTAAAATGTTATTGGAACCGTACAGAGTGACAGACAGACACAGGTACGAAACCATATCTATTTTTTGGTTTTGCCAACGAAACCCTAATTGTAGTAGGTAGTTTGATTTAAGGTTATAAGTGTAGTGGAACAGCGCTGGGCCATAAATACGGCTAGAGTGGGGAGACCCGAAACTACATAGAAGGCTACATAGAAGTAGCCGAACTACATGTCGCGTCCTCGGTTACCTTCGAGTCCGTTTTTTCCTCTAGCCTAGTGCAACTAGGTGTACCTCCTGCGAGTACCTATTTCCCTGGTACCAGTGGAACTCTTTTCGACTTTCTTCGCCCTGCAAAGCGCGGTAGGCCCTACAGCTGGAGACTGGATTGCACACCTCCTATAGCTTTTTAACTTCCTGTTACACATTTCTGAGTTTTTAATATAGCTCAACATGAAAATGTCAAAAAGAAATAAATAATTTGCAATTGCTCTGAAATGAAAATCAAAGTATGTCAGGGTAACTATATTAAATGAAATGTGACACATAAGTTTTAGTTATTATTATTAAATTTGCAATTAAAACCTTAAGACTCTCAAAAAAATAAATAAAAAAAAGAAAACTCTAATTTTTGATCCTCGACAAATATAATAGGGTAGATATAGTAATAAAATACTGATAGTAATAATAATAATAATAATAATAATAATAGTTCACTGCAATGCATGAATAGAGAATTTACTACACTAGGTACTTAGCAGATATACACATTTATTATGCAAATTTGGTCTAAACCGTAGTTCCCTTAATGAATTTTTGGTTGGTTGCTTCACAATAATTTGATTTTCAAACATAATATTACCCAACCATAAATAGAATTAATTATTCAAGGAACAAACTGTACTACTTACTAATAAAAAAAATACATTAGTAACTTGAAAAAAGCACTCTTGATAACTTGAAAAACGTACTCTTAATAACCTGAAAAACGTACTCTTAATAACTTGAAAAACGTACTCTTAAACTTGAATACCGTACTCTTAATAACCTGAAAAACGTACTCTTAATAACCTGAAAAACGTACTCTTAATAACCTGAAAAACGTACTCTTAATAACCTGAAAAACGTACTCTTAATAACTTGAAAAACGTACTCTTAATAACTTGAAAAACGTACTCTTAATAACTTGAAAAACGTACTCTTAATAACTTGAAAAACGTACTCTTAATAACTTGAAAAACGTACTCTTAATAACTTGAAAAACGTACTCTTAATAACTTGAAAAACGTACTCTTAATAACTTGAAAAACGTACTCTTAATAACTTGAAAAACGTACTCTTAATAACTTGAAAAACGTACTCTTAATAACTTGAAAAACGTACTCTTAATAACTTGAAAAACGTACTCTTAATAACTTGAAAAACGTACTCTTAATAACTTGAAAAACGTACTCTTAATAACTTGAAAAACGTACTCTTAATAACTTGAAAAACGTACTCTTAATAACTTGAAAAACGTACTCTTAATAACTTGAAAAACGTACTCTTAATAACTTGAAAAACGTACTCTTAATAACTTGAAAAACGTACTCTTAATAACTTGAAAAACGTACTCTTAATAACTTGAAAAACGTACTCTTAATAACTTGAAAAACGTACTCTTAATAACTTGAAAAACGTACTCTTAATAACTTGAAAAACGTACTCTTAATAACTTGAAAAACGTACTCTTAATAACTTGAAAAACGTACTCTTAATAACTTGAAAAACGTACTCTTAATAACTTGAAAAACGTACTCTTAATAACTTGAAAAACGTACTCTTAATAACTTGAAAAACGTACTCTTAATAACTTGAAAAACGTACTCTTAATAACTTGAAAAACGTACTCTTAATAACTTGAAAAACGTACTCTTAATAACTTGAAAAACGTACTCTTAATAACTTGAAAAACGTACTCTTAATAACTTGAAAAACGTACTCTTAATAACTTGAAAAACGTACTCTTAATAACTTGAAAAACGTACTCTTAATAACTTGAAAAACGTACTCTTAATAACTTGAAAAACGTACTCTTAATAACTTGAAAAACGTACTCTTAATAACTTGAAAAACGTACTCTTAATAACTTGAAAAACGTACTCTTAATAACTTGAAAAACGTACTCTTAATAACTTGAAAAACGTACTCTTAATAACTTGAAAAACGTACTCTTAATAACTTGAAAAACGTACTCTTAATAACTTGAAAAACGTACTCTTAATAACTTGAAAAACGTACTCTTAATAACTTGAAAAACGTACTCTTAATAACTTGAAAAACGTACTCTTAATAACTTGAAAAACGTACTCTTAATAACTTGAAAAACGTACTCTTAATAACTTGAAAAACGTACTCTTAATAACTTGAAAAACGTACTCTTAATAACTTGAAAAACGTACTCTTAATAACTTGAAAAACGTACTCTTAATAACTTGAAAAACGTACTCTTAATAACTTGAAAAACGTACTCTTAATAACTTGAAAAACGTACTCTTAATAACTTGAAAAACGTACTCTTAATAACTTGAAAAACGTACTCTTAATAACTTGAAAAACGTACTCTTAATAACTTGAAAAACGTACTCTTAATAACTTGAAAAACGTACTCTTAATAACTTGAAAAACGTACTCTTAATAACTTGAAAAACGTACTCTTAATAACTTGAAAAACGTACTCTTAATAACTTGAAAAACGTACTCTTAATAACTTGAAAAACGTACTCTTAATAACTTGAAAAACGTACTCTTAATAACTTGAAAAACGTACTCTTAATAACTTGAAAAACGTACTCTTAATAACTTGAAAAACGTACTCTTAATAACTTGAAAAACGTACTCTTAATAACTTGAAAAACGTACTCTTAATAACTTGAAAAACGTACTCTTAATAACTTGAAAAACGTACTCTTAATAACTTGAAAAACGTACTCTTAATAACTTGAAAAACGTACTCTTAATAACTTGAAAAACGTACTCTTAATAACTTGAAAAACGTACTCTTAATAACTTGAAAAACGTACTCTTAATAACTTGAAAAACGTACTCTTAATAACTTGAAAAACGTACTCTTAATAACTTGAAAAACGTACTCTTAATAACTTGAAAAACGTACTCTTAATAACTTGAAAAACGTACTCTTAATAACTTGAAAAACGTACTCTTAATAACTTGAAAAACGTACTCTTAATAACTTGAAAAACGTACTCTTAATAACTTGAAAAACGTACTCTTAATAACTTGAAAAACGTACTCTTAATAACTTGAAAAACGTACTCTTAATAACTTGAAAAACGTACTCTTAATAACTTGAAAAACGTACTCTTAATAACTTGAAAAACGTACTCTTAATAACTTGAAAAACGTACTCTTAATAACTTGAAAAACGTACTCTTAATAACTTGAAAAACGTACTCTTAATAACTTGAAAAACGTACTCTTAATAACTTGAAAAACGTACTCTTAATAACTTGAAAAACGTACTCTTAATAACTTGAAAAACGTACTCTTAATAACTTGAAAAACGTACTCTTAATAACTTGAAAAACGTACTCTTAATAACTTGAAAAACGTACTCTTAATAACTTGAAAAACGTACTCTTAATAACTTGAAAAACGTACTCTTAATAACTTGAAAAACGTACTCTTAATAACTTGAAAAACGTACTCTTAATAACTTGAAAAACGTACTCTTAATAACTTGAAAAACGTACTCTTAATAACTTGAAAAACGTACTCTTAATAACTTGAAAAACGTACTCTTAATAACTTGAAAAACGTACTCTTAATAACTTGAAAAACGTACTCTTAATAACTTGAAAAACGTACTCTTAATAACTTGAAAAACGTACTCTTAATAACTTGAAAAACGTACTCTTAATAACTTGAAAAACGTACTCTTAATAACTTGAAAAACGTACTCTTAATAACTTGAAAAACGTACTCTTAATAACTTGAAAAACGTACTCTTAATAACTTGAAAAACGTACTCTTAATAACTTGAAAAACGTACTCTTAATAACTTGAAAAACGTACTCTTAATAACTTGAAAAACGTACTCTTAATAACTTGAAAAACGTACTCTTAATAACTTGAAAAACGTACTCTTAATAACTTGAAAAACGTACTCTTAATAACTTGAAAAACGTACTCTTAATAACTTGAAAAACGTACTCTTAATAACTTGAAAAACGTACTCTTAATAACTTGAAAAACGTACTCTTAATAACTTGAAAAACGTACTCTTAATAACTTGAAAAACGTACTCTTAATAACTTGAAAAACGTACTCTTAATAACTTGAAAAACGTACTCTTAATAACTTGAAAAACGTACTCTTAATAACTTGAAAAACGTACTCTTAATAACTTGAAAAACGTACTCTTAATAACTTGAAAAACGTACTCTTAATAACTTGAAAAACGTACTCTTAATAACTTGAAAAACGTACTCTTAATAACTTGAAAAACGTACTCTTAATAACTTGAAAAACGTACTCTTAATAACTTGAAAAACGTACTCTTAATAACTTGAAAAACGTACTCTTAATAACTTGAAAAACGTACTCTTAATAACTTGAAAAACGTACTCTTAATAACTTGAAAAACGTACTCTTAATAACTTGAAAAACGTACTCTTAATAACTTGAAAAACGTACTCTTAATAACTTGAAAAACGTACTCTTAATAACTTGAAAAACGTACTCTTAATAACTTGAAAAACGTACTCTTAATAACTTGAAAAACGTACTCTTAATAACTTGAAAAACGTACTCTTAATAACTTGAAAAACGTACTCTTAATAACTTGAAAAACGTACTCTTAATAACTTGAAAAACGTACTCTTAATAACTTGAAAAACGTACTCTTAATAACTTGAAAAACGTACTCTTAATAACTTGAAANAGAAAGATTAAATTTTAATTTAAATCAAATTATAATTATTATTAACTACGGGAAACAGACAGAGAAAAACAAGCTCCTGCGCCGGGGTTTGAACCCGGGCCTCTGTATTTCCAGTACAGTGCTCTTACCAGCTAAGCTACGCGGGAGTATGGTTTCCCCTGACGTTATAGATACCTTAACCCGATTTTAAAGCTTTCAATTTTCCACTAAAGTCTAAGTAGTCAACATTAATGACATTGAACTAGACCGAGAAATATCGCTTATAATTACGCTTAATTATTGCTTATAATACAGTTGCCCGGGTTCAAACCCCGGCGCAGGAGCTTGTTTTTCTCTGTCTGTTTCCCGTAGTTAATAATAATTATAATTTGATTTATATGATAAAAATATATAACACTTGTGGGTAATATCTCATCTTCCCCGCCATTTTGTCAAAAAATTAATAATAATCCCCCCCCTCCTCCCCCTTACTAATTTTGAAGTGGGGTATCAAATGAAAGGTATTGAAGAGTAGATTACAAATATATATACCACTTAGGGTTAGTGTTTAATTTTCGGCGCCATTTTGT
>KZ652534.1:19070-30402 GCA_001010745.2 Gerris buenoi | reverse complement strand
AACTTCTAAATTTCAAGGTTCTAGTACAATTGGTTCCGGAGATATCGTCTTGTCGAATTTTGTATATAAATGACCGCCATCTTGAATCAAGATGGCGGATTTTTAAAATATTTCTTAGCGAGCACCTAGGAGGTAGAAGGGACACAATTACAAAATTTAATGGTCGTAGGTCCAGTGGTTTCAGGAATATCGTGATGTGTCAGTCAGTCAGTCAGTCAGTGGTATTTGGATTTTATATATATAGATTAATTAAGTGTAATAAGTTAATTTGTGTTATAATAGAATTATAGAGATAGTAGCATTTATTTTTACACAAATATCTCATTAATACATTTATATAATTTACTTTTGTTTCACACAATTTATTGCTTCTTCAGAAATGAATGTTTTACATAAGGTACTTCTTTAAATCAAATTATAATCATTAGTAATAATGGGAGACAGACAGAGAAAAATGGACTCCAGTGCCGGGACTCGAACCCGGGCCCTCCGCATTTCCGGTGCAGATGCCCTTTATCCAACTAAGCTACGCGGGAGAATGGTTTTTCTCTGCCGTAACTGATAGCTATTTCCCAAATCCAAGCTTTCAATATTCATCTATATCAATGATTATAATTTGATTTAAATTGATATTTAAACTTTCCGTAGTATGAAGACTAACAAAAAACTTAAAAAAACTAAGGTGCTTCTTTAGATTGTTACTCCCCAGTTTTTTTTAGAATATAAATTGACTGACGAAATAACTATTAAGACAAAGAAATGTTTATTCCAATGTGCTTTGGGACAAAGGAATATCACACATTAGTTTTTATAAGAGGAGTAACAGTCTAAAGAAGAACATTGCATACACCTTCTTTAGATTTTTACTCCACTGTTTTTTTATAAGGGGAGTAACATTCTGAAGAAGTGCCCTATATAATAGTTTATCAAATTTAACTTTACAATTTATATCAAATAATACATTATACATTTTAATTAAGTTGATGCCCTTTGTTAATATAGATGCACTTAAGTGTTGGGGAACGAAGGGGTAAAAAAGTGCTGATAATTTTAATTTGCTATGTTTAGGGACAAAATCAGCTCCCCTTATAAAAAACTAGAGGGGGGCAACAATCTAAAGAAAGTATACGGAATGTTTTTCTTTTAGACCAGTATATAGGTAGCCTGAGAGGGGTCCAGCTTGCATTAATTAGGGTAAACGATTTTATTTTTTAGGATTGTTTTGCATAGTAAGAGGAGCATGAAACCAAGTTTGCGACCTCGAAAGCCCTGAGGACAACTTTTAGTAGGCGAAAAAACTCAAAAATTTGGCACATTTTTCAATTTTTTTAATATAAAGGCCCCCATACACGATCAAACATGTTGTGCAAAAAGTTTGCGCAAACTTGATGTCGGGGAAATTTAGTTAAAAATCATGTTTGCGCAAACATCAAGCAGCGCCACACATGGTCAAAATGTTTGCGCAAACCTGATGTCGGGGAAATTTAGTTAAAAATCATGTTTGCGCAAACATCAAGCAGCCCCATATATGGTCAAAATATTTGCACAAACACGATGTTTGCGCAAAATGTTTGACTGTGTATGGGGGCCTTAACTCATTAACGACTTCAAAATGCAGTAAAATGCAGTAGACAAAATGCACTAGTCAACCCTTATTTTATGTCATTCTAACTCTAACCCATTTCTACAATCCCGGATTTTACTCATTTTTTTTGACATTTATGTAATCATTTATGGTGTCTATTATATATTTTTTTGATGATATGTTGATGACACGTGTATCTATGTATATATAACTATTATATACATAGATCACGCCCCCAGGCCACCCAACTTCAAAATTTTAAATTGGAGTGTATATGTTTGATAGTATATTTGGATTCTACAGTGAAAAATAATAAACTTTTACTTGTAACTATTTTTTCTATTTCCGATATTTTGCCCCCTGTAGGGGGGTACAATGTCCAAAAAAAAAAATTAGTATAATCCGGTATTTTACAAAATTTAAAGTCCTGTAGGAATGGGTTAGAATGACATAAAATAAGGGTTGACTAGTGCATTTTGTAGGGAATTTTGTCTACTTTAATTTCAAAGAGAACACAATATTCTGATTTCGAAGTCGTTAATGAGTTATATTAAAAAAATTGAAAAATGTGCCAAAATTACGAGGTTTTCTGCCTACAAATAGTTGTCCCTAGGGCTTTCGAGGTCGCAAACTTGGTTTCATGCTCCTCTTACTATGCAAAACAATCCTAAAAAATAAAATGGTTTACCCTAATTAATGCAAGCTCGAATGTATTTATATATTGGCCTATTTGTACTGATACTCCCTACAAAAATAGAAGCTTGATATCCCTTTGTCTTAATATTTATTTAGTCAGTAATTTATAACCTAAAAAAGCATAGGGGGGTAACAATCGATTGAAGACCCAAATTGAAGCCTGTTAATTATGTTAGTAGAAGACCCGGTAGCTCATTGCTATCGTTAGCACGTAAGAATATAATTATAAAATTGGAGGTTAGCGAGGATCACTCGAAAGTGGGGAAAAGTTTTAAATTTACCTGTACCTTATTCTTATATGATTACCAACTATTCTAGTACTACTCCTTGAAGAAGCTAAAATATTTTTTGAAACGTCATTAGATCTAAAACTTTGCTTTCCCCTTCTCATTTATAGTACCTAATATATAGGGGGGAAAGTATTGTGATGGCGAGAAAATCTGATTTTAAAATTCCCTGAGTCCCAGAAAGTGTATTTTAAATAATTAATATAAAAATTCCATTTTTGAAAACTGGTCTTATGTACAATTTTTTTTTTTCTGTAGGTATTCTTCACCTTAGTTGTTTCTATGTGCAAAATTTGGAGAAGATTGAATGACGGGAAGTGGTTAAAAATTGGGGTAACAGGTGTGCGATGAAACTTAAAAAGCAAATAAATATGACGCCATTTTGTTTTTTAATAATATTATTTTGGTTTTTGCATTCTTTGCCTTAGTTGTCTCTATGTGCAAAATTTGGAGAAGATTAAATGACGGGAAGCGGTTCAAAATTGGGGTAATAGGTGTGCGATGAAACTTACAAAGCAAAGTAATATAAGACCAGTAAAAATCTCTGCCTGTCGTCTCAACTCTGTGCAAACACGTGGAGTCTACACTACGTATACTAGTGTGGTAAATAACTAGCATTTTTATTTCGTGGTTTTTGTGGCAACACTGACGCACTAATTAGGGTTTGTTATACTGAACAATACAATAATATACCTAGTTACTGTACCAACATTGATATTACTATTTGATACTACTATGTCGGTTTTGAAAAATAAGTGAACGGAGAACGGTTGTGAAGTTATCGGTTAAATCGGGTGAAAACCCGGCAGAAATTGTCAGAAAACGCGCAGTGGCTCTTTATTGCAAGCGCTTTATCGAAAGAATGGAGAAAATCGATAGAGGACGACCCTCGAGAGTATGTCCCCATTATTAAGACCACAAATGCAAATGTTAAGCGTTTGAAATCATTATTTTTTTCAGATCGATGGTTAAAGCTTGGAATGATGTCTTTCAAACTAGAAATCAACAATAAAAATCATTTGAAAAATGCTTTCGTGAAAATTTGCGCATGCGTAAACTGTGTGCAAATATGGTTCCAAAAATATGAATTGGAAATGTGCCATTCTTCACTCGCTGAGCGTCAGTTTCTGGCTCAAAATCAAATCCCTGTATTACCCCATCCTTCTAACAGCCCTGATCTCGCTCCTTGCGACTCTTTTCCCTTATGAAAAAAATGGCCATTTTTTTTTTTTAGGGTGTATATGCCATTTAAACGGCTAAAACCGACGTTCAAACGGCTGCCACCGACGTTTAAAGGGCTCTTCTTCAGAGGACCAGCCAAACGTTTTGGCAGCTAGGAGAAACGGTAGCGCAAGTGTGTTGCTCTTGGGGAATAGTATTGTGAAGGAATATAAAGCTGTTTTTGTGTAAATTTATTATATATACTTTTTATTTAGAAATGCTCGTTATATACTTGCCACACCATGTGCTTATTTCGATATTTGGCATATAGATTAGGAACAATGCCTCGTGGCGGAATCATAAAATGAATGTCAGCTTATAATTTGGGTGCGATACCCTCTACGTTTTTTTAAACAAAAAAACAAATAAGTAATGCGCTCTTTACATAAGTACGTGAGGCGATACTTAACGGTTTCTGTACGATTAAGTTAAAATTATTAAGTGTAACATTTTAATAGTTGTATATTCTTTTTCTACACTTTAAGACCTTTAAATTGATGTATAACATGTTAGGGTGACTAAAAACATTTTTTAGTCGCCCGCCATATTGGCCGCCATCTTGGAAATATTAAGTTTGAAATTTTTATAGTTGCATATTTATTTTCTACACTTCAAAAGCTTTAAATTGATGTATAACATGCCAAGGTAACTAAAATCTTTTTTTTGGTCACCCGCCATATTGGCAGGGCCGCCATCTTGGAAATATGAAGTGTAAAAACTTCAAAAAGTGTCCAGTTGTCACAAATGCCGAGATGCACCTGTTTGCCAAATTTCATGTTCCTAGCTGTAGTAGTTTATCAATTGAAACAAGCCAACGGACAGATAGACAAAGCGTACAGAAATCTATACAAGTAAGGCGCACGTCACGTAAGTACTTTAGGCGATAATTGCCGGTTTCTGTACGATTAAGTTAAATATTAAGTGTAATAGTTGCATATTCATTTTCTACACTTCAAGACCTTCAAATTGATGTATAACATGCCATGGTAACTAAAAAAAAATTTCGTCACCTGTCATATTGGCCGCCATCTTGAAAATATCAAGTGTAAAATTTTTATAGTTGCATATTTATTTTCTACACTTCAAGAGCTTTAAATTGATGTATAACATGCCAAGGTAACTAAAAACTTTTTTTTGGTCACCCGCCATATTGGCAGGGCCGCCATCTTGGAAATATGAAGTGTAAAAACTTCAAAATTTGTCCAGTTGTCTAAAATGCCGAGATGTACCCGTGTGCGAAATTTCATGTTCCTAGCTATAGTAGTTTATGAATTGAAGCATGCCAACGCACAGACAGACCCGTTATATTAGGTTTCTTTTCGTACTTCGTATAGTAATCTAAAAGTACGCAATAGGTCAATAGGGAGGCTATATGGTTCACTAATTGGCACACGCTATTAATTTTGATAGATCCTAGCTATCCTTAAATTAATAATAATCCTTTATTTAATAATAATAATAAATAATAAATAATTTTATTCCTCACAGTAGTATAAGTACAAAAAACAAAGTATAGTAATATAAAAAGAGTACAGAAAAAAATACAGTAATATAAGTACAAAATTTAATTCACACAATTATATCCGCAATTAGTTATTAAATAGAATTTGTACTGCTGAATTGTTTCAAATAGATAACTTGACTTTATAATGATCAAATCAAGTCTTAGCATATTGTAAAAATGTTAGAATATGTTCTATTTCACTTTCACAAAAAGTCACTTGTTTTGGGCAGATGTAGTTTACAAAAATATCAGACAGTAAAAAACTCTTATCTACAGGAGGATTAAAATACACCCGTCCTTTTGTTTACCCCGTGACGTTTGTTTTCTTTTTTGTTTGTTTTCTATGTAGTTTTAAATAATATTGTGACTCTAAATTTACCTCGGACAGGAGGATACGAGTATGTCAAGAGAAATGACAGCATGTCCAACGCAGTTTAAAAATTCCCCCTCCCCCCGAAACACAGAAAAATGTATTTTTTTTACTTTTCATGAATTTTTTATTATGTTCATTATATATTTATTTCGAACAATTATTTTACTTTTTTTTTTGTTTAATTTTACCATGAGTTGGTTGATTTATTTTTAGAATGACAAATAGCAGCAAATAATAGTTGAGTTATATTTTATTTTATATTTTTATTTCTATTTTCCAATGTTTTATATTAGTTTGGATTATGTTTTTTTGTGTGTCGTGCAATCCGTAAAAATATTTAGAGAGTTAGTAGTAGTAGTCTAGTACTTCCTACTAGAATAGGTAAGACGAACCACTTGTTCGAACCTTGCAATTAGGCCATCACTTAGGCCCTTTTTACGCTCCGTGGTAGAGAATTCCAGCTACTTCACACATCATACATTTGTACATTGTACCGCCGAAGCCAGTATGCTGTGGTCATTAGTAAGCTATATAAGCGTGCGTCAATGAGTGGGGGAAGAGTGCCCTATAGGGGGTGCCCCTCGCCCTGCTCCGTCCTCCAACCATTGATACAAATCATTATCATGACAAGGATCGGACCCACATCAAATAATGGGGGAAGAGTGCTCCATAGGGGGCGTGCCTCACCCTGCACAGTCCGTGATTCACTGATGTAATTCAGAGTATCATGGCACGGGATCGAACCCACGTCCTCTAGTTGCCTCGACTCATTGATAGCTGAGCGAGCGCCTTAAGACGCTCAGTCACCCTGGCTCCCTTTAAGAAAGTTAAGTAACCCTCTTTCAGGAATTTAATCGAGCTTCATGTATGTGGGATAGTACGCGAGGAAGCTATGTGCCACTCTATTTCGCTGACTTTTTCTTAATATTTTAAATTTTTTATTTTTTGATCAACAGTTGTCAAATCACCAATACATTTGCATCTAAATTTTTATAGTCCAGGATATATTTTTTAAAGAAGGGTAACAAACATAAAGCAAGAATTTTATGTATAAGTTAATCTTTTGTTACTTTTTATGAATACGTGGTCAGCTAAGTTCGTTTGCGGGACATATATAAAAGAAATAATCAGTTTGAGAGCGGCCATGTCCCACCCATTTTGGGAGACAGTGGGACTTTCACGATCCTGAGTGCTAAATTTGTTAGGAGACAAAATTAAAGTTTATGTTAGTTTGGTTGACCACTTTGATTTAGATTAATATTTAAATAGATTATTTATTAAAATATTACTCCTAATCAAAGTGTTGACCTATCAAGTGACAAACTACCATCAACTCAAGTTTTAGACAGTAATTTTTACTCAGGATCATAAATAAAAAAAAAATCACATCGTTCACAAAAATAGGTAGGACATTACTGCTCTCCATCGGTTTGCTTTTTTCGAATGCCTATTGCCAAGCTGTGTCCCGCAAAACAACTTAGCCGACCATATATTCTTTAAAGGCACCAGGGCCGGATTTTCAATTTTTGGGCCCCCCCGCGAAAAACTCAAATGGGCCCCCAACCTACCCAGGCCAGGACCTTTTCGTGGGGGGGGGGAGTTTACTGGCTAGTTCACGTAGGGTGGGAGTCCTATCTACACTGTCGGTGAGCCTCGTGATAGCTATGGAAAGTAAGAAAACTACACACCACAACCTAATTACACGCACCGCATTCATTCTTCATCTTAAATTCGCTTTCGAACTATCTCGCCAGGGCCGCGGAGAGGATTTCCGGGCCTCTGGGCAAGTTAGCATCTCGGTCCCCTTGAACAAACAATGGTGGGGGGTCCAGGGGTCCTCCCCCGGAAAAATTTTGAAAATTTTATTACCAAAATATAAGTTTTAGGGATTTCTAAGGGCAATTTTGTCCTTAGAGGAAAATATGTTTGGTGGGGACGAATTTTGATGTTTAACTAAGATGGGCTTAAAAAAAAAACCCAAATAATTGAGTAGTTTTGTAGCTGGTAAGGTACTTACCAGCTATCATTAAAAAACCTTCTTTTACAATTTGTATGCTATATAATATAAAATATAACATAATATAATTTTTTTGCTAATAGATTTTAGAGAAATCAAATTAAAATAATTAAGTCACGCATTTTTTTATTTATTTTTTACAAAAGTTGCATTAATAGTAAAAAATGTTATTATCAGTATGTCAATATGATTTGTCTGTCAGCTTCTCTCCTATAAATTAACATTGCCCATATTCAATAAGATAAAAAAAATCGAAGTAACTAAATGAAACCCTAATATTCAAACTTCCATACTCATGAGTCATGACTCATGACACATTAGGAATAATTTTATGTTCTTCACAATCAGTGATGAACTTAACTTAGCATCTGGGCCCATTTGAATAAATAACGGCTGGGGGTCCTGGGGTCCTCCCCCGGAATTTTTTAAAATTTAAGATCAAAAAGATGAGTTTTAAGAATTTTGAGGGCAAGTTTTTCCTAACAGGGAAAGATGTTTGGTGGGGACGAATTTCAAATACATATTATTATGATTATGTACTGTTGGTTAAGTTTTGTATTTGTGTCTATTTAATTTTCTTTGCGTGAATAAACTTTGCCTCCCAAACTTAGCTCGGACATTAGGGGCCCTCGCCAAAAAAATTCATTAGAAAGAAACAAAAACATTTGCGTTCAGAACTGAATGTCCCTTTACAATAGTATAGAAGTATAGTTCCAAATTTGAATTTTTGAAGTTGAATTTTTTTATGCTCTTATACCCATAAAAGTTTCTCTCAAACTTAGCAAGCGCATAGGGGCCCCTAACCAAAAGAAATTGATGAGAAAAAAAAATATATTTGCGTTCAGAACTGAATGGGGTCCTCTGACAATTAGTATAGAAGTATTTTTTCAATTTAGATTCTATTATTTTCTAAAGGGGCCCCTAGATAGTAATTTCATGTCTTTTTTTATTTGGGGGCCCCTTGGCATCGGGGTCCACCCGCGATTCGAGCCCGTAGTTATGCCACTAATTACAAGATCCTTGAGCCAAAGTTGAACTATGTGGAAGACATGTTCATTTTAGCAATGCTCGCGTAAACGTTCAAATGTAAAATTGAAATTTTAAGACGGGAACAATTCTAACTTATTCTTCTACTCAATGAGACATACAACTTTTTATTTATTTAATTTTTTTTTTAAAAATACCAACACCACCGATTTGCGTTCAGCACTGAATCCCCCTGACAAAGGTATATGAGTATAATTCCAAGTTAAATTTAATTATTCTCTTAAGGGGCCCTCGCGGTCATTGCGGTATAAAGATAAAAGTTTCATGTTTTTTTTATTTGGGGGCCCCCTGGCACCGGGAGCCTGCCCGCAATTCGGGCCTTTAGCACAATATTCTTCTTGCCTTTTTTGTTGTGAAAAATCTTTTTCAACATCTCTGACTGAACCCCCTAGGACAGTGGGCCCCCTAGGACAGTGGGCCCCCCCGCACTGCGGGGGCTGGCGGTACCTAGATCCGGCCCTGCTTTCAAAACATTTACTTGTACACAAAATTCCAGCTTGATGTTAGTCAGACACTTTTTTGCACACTATCTCCTGGACTGTTATAAGTAGGAATATTTTTGTAAATTACAATTAATTCTATCTCTTGGACTATAAATAAAACAAATTTAAATTACTTTTCAATAAAATTTTAAATAATTCTTAATACAACCATTTCAAATTATTGCCTAATAATTATTTCACGTTAATAGAAAATAAAGATAAAAATGTATACGGGGCAACATAAAGATTTATTTATTTGTTATTATACAGCTTACTTTTAATTGATACAATGAAAAGACTAATAAAGTCAAAGTTATAAGATTCTCGGTTTTGTTTCTTCTCCAATGAGTGATAACGTCTCCTTATCAAAGAGGTATTGTAAAGAGTTTATTGTAACAATTGATCGGCTTCGGCTGGTCTAAAGCAGTCTTCTTCAGATAGTTTAGAGGTACTGGATAAACTTCGAAAGTACAAGCGAGAAATAAATTAATAGTAAAATAATACCAGCCCATAAAAACCAAGTTTTTATTATAAATCCTTTATATTTTTGCATTTTAGTTCTGAAGGGAAATATTGGTATTCATTCATTTCAATTTTAAATAAATAATTTAAAATTAATTAATTAGTAACATTTAATTAATTATTATATTTGTTACAATGATTTTGTACCGGTAGAGAGTCGAAATGCCAAGATTCAGCAAGATTGGATAATTAATTGAATTTTTATTTATTGTATTACTTTTTTAAATTTAATTATCCCATTCATTTTGAAAAAGATAATTTTTTTAAATTTAATTAATTAATGAAATTAATTAATTAATTAATTTGTTAAAATGTTTTTATATTGGTAGAGTCTATGTGCAAAGTTTGAGCTCGATTGGATGACTGGAAGTGGGTTAACTAGCCCTCCAAAGATTTTATATACCAACCAATTAATTAATTAATTAATTATTTTTTTATTTTATTTTTTAAAATTTATTTAATCCATTCATTTTATAAAAAAAGAATTAATTAAATTGAAAAATTAATTAATTAATTAATTAAATTTAATTAATTAATTAATTTGTTAAAATGTTGTTGTGTTGGTAGAGAGTCTATGTGCCAAGTTTCAGCTCGATCGGATAAGTAGAAGAGGGTTAACTAGCCTTCCAAAAATGTTGACGCCAGGCACCCAGGCACCCACTCCCCCAGGCACCCAGGCACAAAAGTGAAGTTAATATAAAGGATTTAAAAAAACCTTTTATCTTGGGTCATCCGCCATATTAAATTTCGAGTGAAGGCATTTTATTTTTCGAATTCTTCTTAGCAAACCCTAACCCTTTCATTTGATACCCAAATCATGGGCGTGCTTAAAGAAATAACTAGTCCACTATATAGGATTTAAAATGATCTCACTTAGTGAACTATGCATTGTCATACACATACATACTTACAAACATACATACATAAAGACATAATACATGCATACATACATACATACATACATACATACAAACATACATACATACATACAAACATTGCAAGTTAAATGAAAGCTTGTAAAAACACATTATTTTCTCACTTTATTTCAAACTTTATAGACAAATAAATAAATAATAATAAATTATTATATTTTTGTAATCTACCTCTTTAGTACCTTTGCTTTAATATTTCACTCAAAATTTAAAAATTACAAAAAATGTGACATGAATCATACCGCCATTTTAGATTTGAAAAGCTAATAATTTTGAGTTCACAGTAATTGTTTTCTTATCTCTTTTGATTTAAGAAATTTATTGGAAAGTACAAAGTGACAGACAGACACAGGAACGAAACTGTAAAAGTTTCTCTTTTTTTTTTTGGTATTTCTAACAAAACCCTAAAAGGCGAGATTCGTACAAAAGGAACAATCAAACATAATTGACGTAATTTATTTTTCTTCTTTATAATTGTAATACAAGGAAAATCTTTTATAGGTAGTTATACGGCAGGATGAAGATTTTCAAATTTTATTTATGTTATAATGACGAATACTAAGCTTAAATTAATTTTACAGAGTTAATTAATTCCTTTATTTTCTTCGATTGTTTTCTCTTCTTTGAACTTATTTATTTCTTTAAATATATATATATATATATATC